>JAJOZX010014356.1:0-82500 GCA_023014485.1 Bathynomus jamesi
CTTGTTCCACTTCTAAAGTAAACTTAATGGAGGGGACTTGATCATTTAACTGAAGGAGGAAGTTATCCGGGTCACGATTCATGGGCCAGATACACAAAATATCGTCAACGTACCGCAACCAAGGGATGCCAACCCCCAGGATTCTCGGAATGTAAGTAATTTCGAAAAACTCCATATAAATATTGGAGAGGAGGGGCGATAAGGGGTTGCCCATAGCCATCCCAACAACTTGTTGATAATACTCGTTATTGAAAGTGAATTTACAGTCTTTGATGCAAAGCTAAATAAGTTCCAAAACAATGTGTGAAGGTAGTGGCAGGTCATACTTATGTAATTCTTGGGAGAGAAAGTCAAGCATATCGTCAATCGGCACTTTTGTAAACAATGAACAAACGTCAAAACTGATCAATCTATCGTTAGTTTCAGTACGTGCATTATTCAATTTTTCAGTAAGATCCATCGAATTTTTTACATGTGAATCAGAGATAGTTCCGAGAATCGGGGACAAGACTTTGACAAGCCATTTGGAGAGTTTATAAGTAATAGAGCCCGCCAGTCCGGAATACATCGATGCCGAATTGGAAAAAATCAACGGTATTGGAAGTGATCTGTGTTATCCATCTGCGTTTATGGAATCTTGTCTCAACAAGGCAAAACGAACTTTCTATCGTGTCAATAATAACACTCGTACTTTGTCAAAAAATATTTTAGTACTTCCATTTTTCCCGGGCTTTTTAGGCATTGCTAATGTACTTAAACTTTTGGATATTAATGTAGTATTTTCATATAACAATATTGTGAAAAATATCATTAGTAAAAAATAGCCCTACCAATAATTCAGGCATTATCTATAAAATTGGTTGTAAACAATGTGATTCCTTTTACATAGGTCAGACGGAAAGGATTTGCACACACGTATAAAACAGCATCAATATTCCGTTAGAACAGGACAGTTGTCCAGTGCCCTTTTTGTCCATTTGTCAGAGTTATCCCACTGTATTGATTGGAATAATGCTTCAGTTTTATTCCCACTCTAGCAACATTGTTAATAGAAATATTCTTGAGTCTGCCATTATCCAACTTTCAAATAACTTCAACATAAGCAAAAGGTCTTTTTCAACTCGATCCTGTTGTTTTGAATTCCTTCAAAACAGATTTAGATAAGAAGGGTAGAACGCTAAATCTTTGGTAAACTTGTATGCTACTTTATTAACTTTTAATTTTCATTTTATTTTTATATATATCGAAACTTGACCATAAAAGGCAAAGTGTTAAAACCCGGGCAGATTTCCAGTATAAATTTGTATTTTTATAATTAATTGATCTTGTGCTAAAAATCGATATTTTTCCTTACAAATCTGATAATCCTTTAATTTTTATTTTTTATTTTTACTTCTCCGTTTATTGCATATATATATATATATATATATATATATATATATATATATATATATATATATATATATATGTGTGTGTATGTATGTATGTATGTTATTATTTTTCTTTTTTTCTTTCTGTAACCTATATGTAGGCTGTAACCCTTTTATGTACTTCAGTGTTCCTGAGGATGTCATTAGAGGAAAGCGCTTGAGCACCATTTTGTGTTTCCTTTCCTTCGTGGTTTTATTCATCATAAATATTTTTCACGTGTTACTTTCGTGAAATAATTTTCATATATATATATATATATATATATATATATATATATATATATATACGTACTCTGTTGAATTCGAATATGAAATCTATAATGATTAGGAATTGTTGCTAATTATTTTAAAAGGGAATAAAATTATTTGAATGTTAATATAAAAATTTCAACAAGAAATATTTTTAAAATGGAACCAAATTTCATAACCATTACTCTTGTGGAGGCTGCCAATCAAGTGTCGGTCTACGAGATTTTTAAGAAGGACCTTGTCACCAATCTCTTTACAGGGTCCTGAACAGAAAGTCGCTGTTGTGTTAAAAAAAATGTAAGTTGTGATTTAAAAAGGTTAAGGTTTCCTCCACGATCTGGTGTTAACATTATGAATCGACGCTCGCTTTCTCCCGTTATTATTATATCCTAATTAAAATAAACGGGTAAATAGTGATAATTGTCGTCATTCACACTACCTCACGTCGTTCAAAAAATGTCGGTTGCAGGCTTGTGTCTCAATTGAGAACCGGCTATGTCTACCCGTCTGCCATTTTATAGAATTAGAAATCAGTGTAAAATAAGTATTAAGTGTGAAAATAGCGCAGAGTAAGGAAAAGCGAATAGAAATTAAAGGCTCTTCACTACACTACAAAAAAATGCAACAACATAAAAGAGGACTGTTCAACATATATTTGATAAAGTGTATATATATATATATATATAAAATCCTTTCCTTTTTCGTAATGTATGTAATTTCCTCTCATGAAGACATTGTTCTATTGGCGTACCAAACAAATGACCTTATTTGGTTTTCCTGAATGAACAAAGGAAGTTGTTTTTTATTGTAATGGCCAGAAAATGCCTTCGTAATTGCGTTTCAAAGCATTGATGGAAAGTGACCGCAAAATAATTGTTTTGTAGGACTTTGCTGAGCATCTTCCTTTTCAGATAATGAAAGAATTGGATAGATGTTATGCCGTATGCCTTTGATGTGTGTGTATATATATATGTGTGTATATATATATATATATATATATATATATATATATATATATGTATATATATATGTATATATATATATATATATATATATATATATATATATATATGTGTGTGTGTGTATATATATATATATATATATATATATATATATATATATATATATATATATATATATATATATATATATATATATATAGTCATGCGGTTTGCTTCTACAAAGCTTCAATTTAATATTTAGGAGAAATCCAATGACAAGGAGGAATGTAAATGCCATGAAAAGTCTTCTTTAATGCGCAACGTTTCGAGCAATACGCTCATCATCAGGCTAGATAATAACAATATGAAATTAGAATCAATAAATAAATGTGAACAAGACAAAATAATTTCCATAAAACCTATTCAGTAAAAGCAAATTTTAAAAAGACTAAAAGAAGAGGGTTAAATTCAAAGTTATAAAAATTTACATATAAAATTAACCAGAAATTTAAAAAGCTATTTTTAAATTACATATAGTAAATTTGAAATTAGTACACTGGAATAATTAACACTAATACAATGGAATAATTAACACTACGAACCTTTCAATGCTGGTTCCGAGGCACGAGTAATTTAAAACAAAACAAAACAGAAACAAGCTATGGGTTGGGCGGTTGGAGTTATAAGTTAGGGGAGGGGGCATTATAAAAAATTGGGGAGGGGGGAGGGGAGTCGGGGAGGGGGGTTTATAAAAAATTTAGAGGGACAGCTGAGGAATCCACGTTTAGAGAAGGGGTCAATGTTTTAATATAAAGAGATTCCAAAATTCTAAGTGAGTTAGGACAAGAATTACAACCGAGAATTTTAAAATGATCTAAAGTGACATCAGTTTTACATTTTATACTGTGTTCCCGAATACTGGAGGCTTCCTTTTTATTTAAAATTTTACCTGTTCGGCAACTTATTCCCATATGCGAATAAAATCTAGTCCTGAGGGAGCGCACGGTGCTGCCAATGTAAGTACCAAGGAGACACCTTGGGCAGGTAAATAAATATACAACACCGCTACGCAACGAATCAGGAGTTCGATCCTTCGCTGAGAAAAAGCTACCTAAAGACATTTTGTTAATAAATATAATGCGAAAATCAGTATGATAAAAAAATTTTCTTAACAACTTTGTAAATTTAAGTTTAAATTCTTTATTCATGGGACCCATTTCAGGTACCAGGAAATATTTTATATCTTTAGGCACTGAAATACAGGAAAGTTGAGGGCTATAAACATTATTTAAGAAAGATCTTATTAGTTTATCTACATATTGAACAGGAAAACTATTATTGGTAAAATATGATCTTAAATTATTAAATTCATCGTTTAGTAAGGTAAAACTAGAGGTCAAATTATATCCTCTGAACAAGAGAGTTTTAATACACGACATCTTATAGTTAAAATCAGTAAAACTAAAGAAATTCATGCCCAAACCAGTAAAAGTGGGTTTCCTGTAAACTGATGTAGTAATAGAATCACCTTTTTTCGAAATTAAAAGATCTAAAAAGGGAAGGGAGCCATTTTTCTCAGTTTCCATTGTATAAGTTATATTGGGGTGCAGAGAATTTAAGAAGTTAAAAAATTGTTGCGCTTGTACAGCATTATCAAAAACAGCTATCGAGTCATCAACGAAGCGTCGATAGAAAATTGGTTTACAATGGGTGGGAGATTGTCTAAAAATTACACTTTCTAAATGAGTCATAAAAAGGAAGCCTCCAGTATTCGGGAACACAGTATAAAATGTAAAACTGATGTCACTTTAGATCATTTTAAAATTCTCGGTTGTAATTCTTGTCCTAACTCACTTAGAATTTTGGAATCTCTTTATATTAAAACATTGACCCCTTCTCTAAACGTGGATTCCTCAGCTGTCCCTCTAATTTTTTATAAACCCCCCTCCCCGACTCCCCTCCCCCCTCCCCAATTTTTTATAATCCCCCCTCCCATAACTTATAACTCCAACCGCCCAACCCATAGCTTGTTTCCTGTTTTGTTTTGTTTTAAATTACTCGTGCCTCGGAACCAGCATTGAAAGGTTCGTAGTGTTAATTATTCCATTGTATTAGTGTTAATTATTCCAGTGTACTAATTTCAAATTTACTATATGTAATTTAAAAATAGCTTTTTAAATTTCTGGTTAATTTTATATGTAAATTTTTATAACTTTGAATTTAACCCTCTTCTTTTAGTCTTTTTAAAATTTGCTTTTACTGAATAGGTTTTATGGAAATTATTTTGTCTTGTTCACATTTATTTATTGATTCTAATTTCATATTGTTATTATCTAGCCTGATGATGAGCGTATTGCTCGAAACGTTGCGCATTAAAGAAGACTTTTCATGGCATTTACATTCCTCCTTGTCATTGGATTTCTCCTAAATATTATATATATATATATGCGCCTCTGTGGTGTAGTGGTTAACATCGCTGACTATGAATCCACCGGCACCGGGTTCGATTCCCGGTGATGGCAGGCTGTTCATCCTTCCATAAAAAAAGGAGGATGGTAGATTAAAGGGTACCCTGGGTAGCTTAGTGGTTAAAAACGATGGGCTTGCTGATTGGGAGGTTGTAAGATCGAGTCCGGCCGAGGACTTGGTAATTTCCGACCACCTTTGGTGGGGTCGTGGTTTGGATTCCACGTTAAGCTGGAGATCTAAGGTGAGGCAATAAGTTTGACCTTCTTTTAGAATGAACCATTCGGGCAGAAGCAAAAACAACCAAACAACCAACCAAGGTGTGTATATACGGTTGGAATGAAGCACTATATTTCTACCTCCTTACGTTTTAATAAAATATACGTAAAAGCAGTTCAAAAAATTGCGTTGCGAAACTCAGTTTTTCATTTGTAAATAGCGTAAGAATCATGAAATTTCACCACAGGATTTTTGAGTCGATTGTATAGGATTAAATGAAAATATAATCTGAAATTATCATGTCGTTGACTCCTTACTTTATACTAATAAAATATAAATTGGTACTTTCCTGTTATCCCGGACCTCAGACTTTTTGCCAGATTCCGCCGCCACTTGCCAGATTGCCAAATTTCATTGGTAAATTTTTTTTTTAAATGTTAAGTAACAAACCTAACCTAACCCAACCCCTGGTTAGGTTAGGTTAGGTTAGGTTAGGTTTGGTTAGTTACTTAATATTTAAAAAAAGATTTGCCAATGAAATTTGGCACTATGGCAAGTGGCGTACGAATCTGGCAAAAAGTCTGGGGTCCGGGATAACAGGAAAGTACCTATAAATTTAATAGTACAAAACTATTTTAATTAGGAAGATCAATATAAAGTAACTACAATTTACGAAAAAATTCGCCTAAAAACTTAAAAATTTTAAAAAGCATAAAAAATTACTAATTACTAAGCTTTAATCAATAAATAACAATTTTTATTAATTTCAGAAATTGTTTCTAGGCGAACTATTTTCCGAAACTGTACATATTAATTTGAGTAACAGATAATACAGTTACAGTTTCCATCCGATTTGTGCAGAGCAAGTTTGTGGATGAATGAATATGACTTGGGAGTTAAGAAGCCAAAGCAACGATTGCATCTATCCAAGATATTTTATATTGATGGAAAATGCACTTGCATATTAATATTATTATTATTATTGTTATTATTATTACTATTTAGGTGTCTGTAATGCAGTGTGGAAGAAAGTAATTATTATTATCCTGACTGTGATAAAGTCTTGCAGATGTTCTTTCTTGCAGTTCAGTTTTCTACGTAAGTCTCATTAGTGCACTGGAGTTTCTACATACTTTAAAATGTTGCTACGTGCTCTGGGTATCTTCCAGGCTTTTATATATATATATAATAGATATACAACTTTTTTTTATCTCATACTTAACTCACAATTTATATTCAGTATTTGTCATATATATGTTAATATATACTGAATATAAATGGTCAAAATTATATGTCATTTCAATTTCTTTAGATGGGATATATATATACTGTATATACAGGGTGGGAGAAAAGTCTTTAAGGATTTTATACATACAACTATTTAGTTAACAATATATAGATAAGTGTTCAAATCAAACAAAAAATTTATAAGAAATTTATTCATACAAATATTTTGTTAAATTTTTATTTAATCTTCGAAGAGTTCTCCATCCGCTATAATACGTTTGTGGATTCTCTCTGTGAAACTCTTCATTATTCTTCTGAACATATCGAGTGGGATCCTTTTCAGTTGTTCATCTATTCTGCGGCCAAGGGCATTCACATTTCGATAGATGAAACCAGGACTGTAGAGTTTGTCATACAAATAATCCCAAAGCCAGAAATCACATGGGGTTAAATCAGGTGATCTGGCTGGACACTCGATGGGACCTCGCCGCTAAAACCATCTTCCTTCAAGGCTCGTATCCAGAATCCCACGGGTAGCTGCAAGTAATGTGGCAACGTTCCATCATGTTCATAAAGCCAATTCCTGCCAACGCCATTAGTAAACTGTGCAAAACTTTGTCTCTCAATACCTGGCAATATCGTTTTCTATCCATCGTATCTCTCGATATGTCAAAGGAAACGAGTCCTGAATAACCAATACACGCCCAAACTGTTAGTGTATCTATTTTATTGTTTTACCCAATCATATTTTGGGATTTTTTTCGCCCAGTAGTGAACGTTGTGTTGGTTTCCTTTACTCGTTAAACTGAAGACAAATTCATCTGAAAATTTGATCTTTGAAAGGAAATCTGGATCACTGTTGAACTTTTGTCTCATTGTTTCAGTAAACTGCAACCGTCTATCAAAATCATCGTCGTATATGAGGTGAGAGTAAATGGGTTTGTAATCGTGGTACCCCTGCGATTTCAATATTTTTGCTCCTGAAAATTTGGAAATACCCAATTCCTGTGCGACGTTTCTCGTTGAAGTTGTTGGGTCGACTTGAAAACTGGCGAGAACATTTTCTTTGTTGTTGTCTCCTGTCGCCGTTACTGGTCTTTCGCTTCTTGGACGATCTTTTACCAGGCTCACAGTTTCCAAAAGTTTGAGATTCCAGTATCGAAGAGTGGTTGTATTTGGTGATGGCTTATTATATTTGTCTTAAAATAAACGCAAACTTTCTTCACAATTATGATAAGAAATAGCCCACGATACAAGATTCACTTTTTCTTCACTGCTGTATTCCATCCTTACTGGCATGTCGCTGACTGAGGCTCGGGCCTAGGGCCTTCCTGTTCTAGCCTAGGGTTATTCCTAGTCTTGTATAGTTGCTTTGAAAAGTATCGTAAACACTACAGTGATATCATTGGAAATTATTTATTATTAACAAATTATTTGTATGTATAATCCTTAAAGACTTTTCTCCCACCATATATATATATATATATATATATATATGTGCAAAGAAATCACAAAGCAGCACGTGATCTTTTTTAATAAGCAAAGAACCACAGGGAAAAGGAAACGGAAACACGAAGTCCGAGCGCTTTCGTGATATATTCACATCTTCAGGGACAAAAAAGAAATAGGATTAGGATTAGGATCTTTCTTGTCCCTGAAAATGTGAATATATCACGAAAGCGCTCGGACTTCGTGTTTTCTTTTCCTTTTCCATGTAGTTCTTTGCTTATATATATATATATATATATATATATATATATATATATATCAGGATCAGATTGTAGACACCAATCGACCGTGGACGTATTCTGGGGGTGGAGGTAGAGGACAGGGAGTGCTGGAACTCCCATTTTTCTTGTCACTGTCCTCTTCAGCTGATCTTTTTCCGTGTCTCATCTATCCTGTAAGCAGTTCAGCATGGCCTCACTTCTCCCTCTATTATTCAGTACACATACATGCATTTTACATACTACACAATCTTTTCAAAATTTATAATATATACTAGGGGCACTCAATATATTTTGCCCCACCCTTTTTCCTTAGCTAAATAATAGGCCATGGGGCTGAAATGTCTTTTGGGCCGTAAGTCTGAACTTTCTGCGCTTCACATAACCGGATTTTTCCAGTTTGAACCTCCCCTCCTTGTATAAAACCGATGGTTAACGTAGTTTCGAAAATGGCGTCTGACACTGATGTGCGTCGTAAACAGAGAGCTGTTATCGAGTTCTTAATCGCAGAGAAGGAAACAGTTGAAAATATTCACAAACGTCTACAAAACGTTTACGGACATGTTGTTGTTGATCGAAGCACAGTTGGACGCTGGTCTAAACGTGTGAGATCATCGGAGAGAGGGAGAGCCAGCCTCGATGATAAGCCACGCAGCGGCCGCCGGAATCGGCTGTGACATCTCACACTGTGCAACGTGCTAACAGCATCATTCGATCAAATCGGCGTGTCACATACAAGGAGCTATCACTGGAGCTAGGAATTAGTGAAGGAAGTGTGAATACGATAATTCAGCAACTGGGATACTCAAAAGTGTATTCACGTTTGTTCCTCGCCAACTGACTGAAGATCACAAAGCCCAAAGAAACGAAATTGCTTCTGAGTCGTTAGTTCGATACGAGACAGAAGGGGGTGACTTCCTTTCACGAATTGTGACTGAGGATGAGACTTGGGTACACCATTTTGAACCTGAAAGAAAACGCCAATCCATGGAGTGGCATCACGCAGACTCCCGACGCAAGAAAAAGTTCAAAATGGCTCCTTCTGTAGGAAAGAATTATGGCCACCATCTTCTGGGACATGAAAGGGGTGATTCTGGTGGACATTATGAAGAAAGGAGAAACAATCAACTGAGAGGCATATATTGCTACCCTACAGATACTCCAGAGACGTATAAAGCGAGTTCGACCGGAGAGAAAACTGGAAAACGTCCTTCTTTTGCACGATAACGCAAGACCACGCAGCAGTTTGCAAACAAGAGAGACCATCACAAAAATGAGCTCGACTGTGTTACTCCACCCTCCATAGAGCCCCGATCTGGCACCTTCAGACTTTCATTTGTTTGAGCCAATGAAGGATGCTATTCATGGAAGAAAGTTTTAGAGTGACGATGAGATTGTTGAGGTTAAGAAGTGGCTCGAGCGGAACCCAGCGAACTTTTACCAGGAAAGGTAAAAAGGCCCTTGTTTCGAGGTGGAGAAAAGCCGTAGAAAAGGATGGAGATTATGTGCAAAAATAAAAACTTGTAAAAAAGGTACTTGTGTACAAAATTTCTGGAACTTACAAGGAAACTTGGGAAGAAAAAAAAAAGGGGGGGCAAAATATATTGAGTGGCCCTCGTGTGTGTATATATATATATATATATATATATATATATATATAATATATAAAGGCATCGTGAACCTCGAAAACCTTGATTTCGTCTCTCTCTTTCTCTTATAAAGGGGGAACCACTTTTGTTGGCGCTCGCCCTTCGCCCCTCCTTTCTACATAGGCTATATATATATATATAAGAGTAAGTAGAAATAGTGATATTTACTTCTTAAATGTTAATTATTTTATTCCATTCAAATAACTTATTATTGCATACTGTTGTATATTTTATTTCGTCAGTCTCATTTAGTATCAGTTTAACTTTGTGTGTGTGTTTATATATATACACACACACATGGGGTGGGGTCGCCACGATACCAATTAAAATTAATAATAATTAAACGGAGTATTCGCATAAAAGTGGCACAGAACCTCAGTTGTTATGCGGCAATCGTAACTGATGAGAATAGACATAAAAATCTCTATTTTAACTATTATTATTTTCATGAAGAATGAAAAGAAGTAAATCTGAGAAAGAGTTAATGAAAGGAGTGTTTTATAGTAATACTTCCCTCCTTACTATAACGTTCTAGATAACATAACAGTTAAAAACGTGCCATACACGAAAAGCCACGCGCGCGCAAAAACAAGAGATCTATCAGTCAGTCAGTCATCAGAAAAGTCGTTACATGCGCAGTTTTTATCGGGTTTTGGTTTGAGATTTTGTTATTGTTACCAAAAAGAGTAAAATATAGAAAGAAAATATTACCAATTAGTAATTTTTTATGCATTTTAGAAATTTCATGTTTATGGGCGAACATTATACCGAAACTATATAAAAAAAAATATGCGCATTATGTTCTACTCTCTCTCTCTATATATATATACAATCACATGGAAAAGGAAAAAAAAGAAACACGAAATCCGAGTGCTTTCGTGATATTCACATCTTCAGGGAAAAACAAATAATAGGAAAGCGCTCGGATTTCGTGTTTCTTTTTTTTCCTTTTCCCTGTGGTTGTTTGCTTATTAATAAGATCACGTGTTATGCTGTGATTTTACTGCATATATATATATATATATATATATATTATATATATGTTTAAATATAGATATGTTTAATTATGTAATATAAACATAAATATACTAAAAAATCGCAAAAATTAACATCATTGTGGGCATAAATTCCTCTTTGATGCGTGACTCAGGATTATTTTCTTGATCACGCGTGTCCAGTCATTCAAAATGAACGTTCACTTTGCTCCAAGTTTCGTTACTAACATAAATGTCGTCTCCAACTCGAAACAGTTAATGACGTCACGTTACACACGAACATTCCCCATTTGACTTACTCGCAATCACGCATGTAGAAAAGGGAACATTTATAATTTTTCGTCTAATTGCAATAAATTTTAGTCTAATTGCGATAATTCGTTGGATTGAAACTGTTATAATGTTGTAATGTCTCAGACCAACAAAACGCAAGGATCCAATCGTGTCTGGTCTACCTAACCGTGTTTGTAATTGTGTATTGCGCATGTCCTCCGTGGTGGCGGAGGGGACCTACAATTTTACCTGGGTTCCGAACCACAAAAACCTTAATTTTTACTACCTTAAACTATACCCAGTGTATCAACATATGCGTCTAATCGATTTTTAAACATGTTTATAGACGTGCTACTAATTACTTCTACCGGCAAACTATTCCACTTATTTACTATTCTATGCGTAAAAAGTTTTTGCCAACTGCCGTCTCGAACCTTCTACTTGTCTACTAGTTCTAATATATTGTGCTATTTCGAAAAAGCTATCTCCGTTTACGTTATCGAATCCATTCATAATTTTAAAAACCTGGATTAGATCACCCCTTAGCCTCCTAGTCTCAAGTGTAGTCAATTTTAACTCCTTAAGCCTATCCTCGTACGACTTTGACCTAAGTAACGGAATCATCTTAGTTGCTTGTCTTTGAACTCGTTCGATTTTTTCTATATCTTTGCGAATATGCGGATTCCAAAATTGGATCGCGTACTCCAAATGAGGTTTAACTAATGATTTATAAAGAACAATAATATCGCGCAATTTGTACACAAAATTGCTAGCTATAAAACCTAGCACTTTGTTCGCCTTATTGACCGCTGCTGTACTTTGTTTCGCCACTCTATCTCTATTTTCGTCATTTATCGCCCTACCACCCAACTTCGTGTCATCCGCAAACTTTCAAACTGTACTGACTAGGCTGACATCTAGATCGAATATATATGAGAAAAAGCAAGGGGCCCAATACAGAACCCTGAGGAACGCCGCTCGCTACATTAACCCAAGACGACTCCGCTCCATCAACGACCACTCTTCTGTCCAATTTATTACTACATCCCTGATTCCATGAACCTTAGTTTTTTCAATGAGTCTTTTGTGAGGTACAGTGTCAAACGCTTTTTGAAAATCTAAATACATTACATCTACCTCCCGATGACTATCGTAAACTTCAACCACGCTTTGAAAAAGTTCTAAAAGATTAGTTAAGCAAGATTTGTTTCACCTAAAACCATGCTGCGTTTTTCTAATCAAGATATGCAGTTCTAAGTGTTCGAGTATACGATCCCTAATTATCGACTCCAGTAGCTCACCTACAACCGACGTTAAACTGATTGGTCTATAATCTCCCGCCACACCTTTATTGCCTTTCTTAAAAATAGGTGTTACATTTGCTAACTTGAAATTATCTGGTACGCACCCCTCACAAATAGACGCATTACAACACTTTGTTAACAGCAGAATAATGCTTTCTTTTAATTCTTTTAGTTGTATGGGATATATGGAATCCGGCCCCGGTGATTTAAGCATTTTCATATTACCAATATAGTGCAGTACCTCCGTTTCACTCACCATAATATTATCTAAAGTATTACCATTATCGAAAGGTGTTAAGTCTGTGACCGTAGGGATATTCGTTACATCTTCCCTTGTAAAAACTGACGTAAAAAATTCGCTTAGCAGGGTAGCCATTCGCTTGTTTTCAAGAATTAGCATTCCGTCAGAATTTTTCAACGGCCCCAAGACACTTTTTACTGGATTCCTATTATTGACATATTGAAAGAATCGCTTGGCGTTTTCTTTGCCGTTACCAGCTCTGGAGATTTCAAAATCACGCTTGGACTTTTTTATTACGTTTTTCGCTTCACGCCTTAGAGATATGTACTTGTTTCGTAACCGCAAATTGTCTTTATCGCACTTATGTAGCCTATAAGCCCTATTCTCTACCCTCTATAATATCCCATACTCTAGAAGTAAACCACAAGGGCTTGTTATTTACTTTCGCACGCTTAATCTTGTACGTACACATTCCTCATTTATAGTCCTAAATACTGTTTCAAACGATTCCCACATTAGTTTTGCGTTGGAGTTCCCCATTACGTTTTCCTAATTGATGTGTGACAATTTATTTCGAAATTTACAAAAGTCTGCATGCTGGAAGTTAGGAATTTTAGTCGAGTTAGCTGGTTTCGAGTGACTTACTGAGAAGACAAACCCTACCATATTGTGTTCGCTATTGCTTAATGGCTCTATTACTTGAAGATCAGTGATAAGCCTATCATCCGTAGTTATTAATAAATCTAAAATGCTGTCCAACCTTGCAGGTTCCCCAACCTTTTGAATAAGATAGCTACCCTCGAGAAAATTAACTAACCGGTTACCTTCCGTGTCTCCTTGAACTGTATCGCAGTTCGCGTTAGCGCAGTCAAAGTCACCCATAATTAAGGCCTGTTCACTACCTATTATACTCTTTAGTTCACGATATAACGCTTCGTCCGTATCAGCTGTTTGATTAGGGGGCCTATATATAAAGGCAGCAACAAGTTTGAAATCGCTCAATTTAAGTTCTGTTATAGTCGAATCTATCGGTTTTGGAATTCTGTGCTTTAATTCTACAGGGTATCCCGTAAGTCTGGACCCATAGGGAAAAATAATAAAATTACAAAATAGTCCAAAAATTTATTACATAATCTGTTCAGTGTCCGCCGTTGTGTCGCACACATAGTTGAAGACGCAATCTCCACTGCGACAGCACTTTCTGAATCACAGTCGCAGAAATTTCTTGACACGCCTCCACAATGCGTGCTTTAAGGTGGAAAATGTTCTGAAGTTTGACCTCGTACACTTTGGCTTTCAAGTGGCCCCACAAATAAAAATCATAATAAAAAATAATAAAAAAATAATAATAATAAAATAATAATAACATAATAAAAAAATATATTATAAATCCCTATGGGTCCAGACTTACGGGACACCCTGTAGTATAACGTTCGCAATATTATCCTTGATATACAACATAACACCTCCTCCTCGCCTACCTATTCTGTTTTTAACACAAAGTCTATAACCTCTAATTTGATACTCCCCACAAAGTCACGTGTTTCAGTGCTGAGCCACGATTCATTTATTGCAATCAAATCATAATCTTTGCAAGCAATTAAGGAAAAAAAAATCGTTTATTTTGTTTTGTAGGCTACGAGCATTTAAAGATAGAACCTTCAATTGTTTCTTAAAGCCGCGTTACCTTCGCACGCGCAAGATAAATTCATATTTTCTGGCCTGTAATTTAAGAAAATTACGACGGGGCCGGTCGAATTACGGCAGCCTGAAAAGAAGAGAGAGTATTATGTAGTCGTCTTCCTAAACGCGCAGCTCCAACGTCATTAAGATGAAGTCCATCTCCGAGGAACAAGTTCCTCCTGTCGTAGAAACTGCTCCAAAAATTTGCAAAATGCACTCCTTCGTGTTGACAAAGAGACTTTAAGTTATTGTTAATATAGGTCGCCTTGCTATAGAACTCGTTACTTTGGATAATTCGAGGAAGTATACCTGTTAAAACAATCTTATTAATTTTCTCCTTTAATCGTTCTAACAAGTCCTTGTGCCTGGCCAACAGTTCTTCCGATCTAGAATTTAAAACGTTATTAGTACCGACATGAATAACAGATTTTGTGTCCTCAGAAGTTCCGTCTGTAAACCGGTCAACATTATTCGTTATATCCTCCACCCTTGCACTAGGGAGCAGTAACGGCGTCTACGACGGCGGTTTCTTTCACAGAATTCTTCGAGCTGCCCTCGAACAATGGAATCGCTAACGAGTCGTATTTCCGGTTCATCAGCGTTTTCCTAAAACAGAAAACTTACTGTTTGTTGTTATTGGTAAACAAGTCTTAGGTTGTCTCAATGGGGCTCCATTACGCACTTGAACGAAGGGTCGGGAACTAGGGAAAGCGAGAGGGCTATTAGAACTATTTATATCGTTGGTAGAAACTGAGGCAGGAGGGGGCCGTGACTGAAGAATAACTCCTCTCAGAAGGCCCAAGGATTCTAATTTCACCGTCAGGAGCATCACCTTTTCTTGAAACCTCACTCTGGCCTCCCTCTCACGCTGTAGCTCGTTTTTCAGCATATCCATGTTCGAGCACCACCTGCAAACTAATTGATTATTATTATTAGCCAAAATAAACGCGTAAGCAGCAAACTTCGCTTCGCACCGACTGTAAGTACTTGACGCGGGTGCCATGATAGTAACTAATTAAATTACTAGCGTTTGGAAATTAGGAGGGAGTTAATAATAGTAATTTAATAACGACGTTAGTCTCCGAATAAGTAAAGAGCAATTAATAAATAAAACGTGGGTCAACCGCTATGCTTAGTTATGACGTCACCAGCGCAAATCCGCAAAAACGTTCTTGAAATGCAGAAGACAAGTTCCTATACCACAAAATTGTACTTAACGAATATATACGTAATTAAGCTACCGACGAAGGTTCTGCAGAAGGAAAAGTATTAATAAAGAGGGATAAAGAAGCAAGGCAATTTATGAACAATTAAAAAAAAAAAACTTTTTTTTCCCACGGAGGGTGACCATACCCAACTTGATCCTTAGCAAAGCAAAATCAACCTTATTAGACCACGTTTTCTAGTAGATTGGCATTTCACACCTCTCGAACAAAACAAAACAAACCACATGCACTCGCCTTGGTTTAATGAAGTAAATATAATATTAAATAGTCAATAAATAAAATATATTCGTTTATGAATAATTAATAACACAAAGTAATTTAGTTAAAAAGGCACCAAACACTGTTTTTTTAAAGATACTTTGACTGAAACCACTTTTTCAATTGGTAACACTGGACACTCGATAAAACACGCCTGTTCACAAGGAGAGACAGATCACTGTGAAATGATTTAAGTGTTCATATTGAAGATATTTCTAATATAAATTCGTTTGAAACAAATTTAAATCTATTTTAGTAATGGAATACTGATAAAAATTTAGGATTAAATATTAAATGTATTTCAATTTAGTAACTCGATCATTTCTCGTATCTAACAATCAATTCTTTGCATTCGTATCATATCTAAATAATAATGACTTTTCTTCATACAATAAGAACAACTTCGACTGTATTTGTTTCATAGCTACTGTATAATAATAATAATGACTTAAGATTTAATATAAAATAATAGTTCGTTCGTATATTTTAAATTAATTAATACTTCTTATTCCTGAATTTATATATTATTTAACCCCTTCATCCTTTGACCTAACTTGATTATGTCATAAAACCATTATAAGTATAGAACATAGAGTATAGAACATATTTTGCTTGAAGAAATGAAGTACCGTATTTCCCGGCGTATAACACGCACTTTTTTTTTCCCCCAAAATACTCCAAAAATCACCCTGCGTTAAAATTAACTCGTTAAAATTGTACATGTGAAGTGAGGTAGGAGGTATATTTTTTCCTAAATTTTTATTTTTCTAAATTTTCTCTTCAAAATTAGGGTGCGCGTTATACGCCGGGAAATATGGTAATTGATCATTCTAATTTCAATTTCACCATCAGGAGCATCACCGTTTCTTCAAGCCTCACCTAATCATAACTCCAAATATACCTTTCCATAATTGTTCATTTCCCGTATATTGTATTGCTTATTTCACTTTTCCTATTTAACTATCTATTCTTTGTACTGTACAGGGTGGCCCATAAGTCCCAATCGGTTATAATTAAAGCGAAAATACACACAAATCAAACAAAGTAAAAAGTTTATAAGTTTAGAAATATTTATTGATTATTCAAAGTGGAAAATATAAGAATCTCGACAAATATTCTTTCCTTAGTAATCGATTACGTCAGAGTGAGCTCCACTCGATGGATTTTGGCTTTAATTATAACCGATTGGTACATATGGGTCACCCTGTATTTGTATCATATCTGTAATATTTTTATTTAAAACTTATCCCTTTAGTGGGCATTGACACTTTTCTGATTTTGTTTTGGCTAACACCAAAAGGTTTTATTCGGTCTCAGAAAAGATTTCTGCCCGCTAAAGGGTTCATACTATATATACTGCAATAACTGCATACTTGCCAGCATTTTGAAAAGCAAAAGCGGTAGGATTTGTAATCAATGTCAGGAGGTCCGGGAGCATGTACCCCACCCCGGGAAATTTTTGAAAATCTAGCCTTAAATGATGCACTCCAATGGATTCTGAGCATAAAAGGTTTGATAGGCGGTAGGCGGTAGAATAGCCTGCAAATCGGTAACCTACCGTCTAAATCGGTAGGGTTGGCAAGTATGATACTGTATTACAAATTTAATTTCTAATTTTCAACTCTTTGTTCTTTTATATATTCTAAATTCATTTATATTTCTTATCCATGATTTACATATTACTTATCACTTCATAGGCAGTTATGATTATGCTTTATCTTTAATTAACTGAGAGCCCAGTAAAGCCTGGAGCTTAAAGGCTAAATTAGATAAAATAAGTAGCTCGCTGTATTATTGTAACATAGCATAAATTGTAATATTGTAATGTTTATTTTTAAATTTGAAAATAGGAAGGACAGAAACTGGGATAGCGCTCAGGCCAACTATAATGGTTATGTTTTATAAATTAATAAATTACTTTTCTACTATTTATGAGTATTTTCTATATAAGACGATAACTGCAACTGTAAGCTAAGGAGAATCAAGACACACCGTTTTCTAAACGTTTATTAATCGATACTTTCAAATTATGTGTGGGGCCTTTGATTAACTGTTAATTTAACTAAGAGAGAGAGAGAGAGAGAGAGAGAGAGAGAGAGAGAGAGAGAGAGAACAAATGGACTTACATAATTGGTATTACATTATCCGACCTTTATTTTATTAGTTATACTTTTTCATAATGTTCACTAAATATGCTACATATTACACCAACAAGAAAAAGAAGGAATCTGTTTGAAGTATACAAAAAGTGCCGGGAACTTCCTATAGACGTTCTCATAGAACTCTTCTGGAGATGTTTTGCCATTGGTTAAAAGAAGAATGTAATTGAAAGCACTTACGTGATTGGTGCACAATTCTTCTCTCTCAAGTTGCCTTTTAAGCCAAACCGGAATTTGTTTTGAAATAAATAATCGCTATACACAATGATTGTTTTATAATTTTTTAGTCAACAACCAAATTAATTAATTAAATCATATTAAATTCCGTTTATTACACAACTAATGAGGTCCATTGCCCATTGGTAGTTGAACTCTAGACTTTAGTATTTTCAATTTGCTTATAGGGAAACGGTGTTATCCACTGATATATTGAAATTAACTGAATTGAATTGAAGTGAATAACCTTTATCATTTAATAATATATATATATATATATATATATATACACATACATACATACATATATATATATATATATATATATGCGCCTCGGTGGTGTAGCGGTTAGCGTCGCTGACTACGAATCCATCGGCCCCGGGTTCGAGACCCGACGGCAGCCGGCGCGCAGCAAAACCCAGCTGTTCATCCTTCTACACAATAAAGAATGGTTGGTAGATAAATGGGTACCCTAGGTGGCCTAGTGGTTAAGACGCTGGGCTGCTGATGGGGCGTGGTTCGGATTCCACGTTAAACTGTAGGTCTAAGGTGGAGTGAAAAGCTTGAACTTCGTCAGAATGAACAATTCGGGCGGAAGCTAACAAAAGCAGTGGCGTAGCGTGGGGTGTGCGGGGTGTGCGGACCGCACAGGGCAGCCATTTTGGGGGGCGGCCAATTTTGGCCAAGGCTGGCATTACGGTACGGTATGGTACGAAATACCATATTGTTTTCTATTTTTAAATTGAATTATTAAATTTTTTTTTTTATTGTCTATCATCACGGTTTCAATTTTCATCATTATTACATTTTCCTCAATCAATAAAATGTAAATCCTTTATATACGTGTGTTTGCTGTAGTGGAAGGTATGTTACGTTTAAGGAAGGGGGCGGCCAATTTGGCTATCGCACAGGGCGGCCAAAACCCACGAGTCGCCACTGAACAAAAGGTTACCAAAGGTATATATATATATATATATATATATATATATATATATATATATATATATATATAATATATATATATAGCTCACGAATAACTTAAACTTTAAATGCAGCTTCACAGATTTTACTCGAAGCTCACGAAGCAGTTAAATTTCAAATACGACTTGTCACTTTTTTTTTTACCTATCATGGCTTCCGATGCGTAGCAAAAAATTTTGATGTCTGCATCTGCGTGTTGGAACTCGGTTTACTTGTTGACTTTAATGATAAGGAACGCCACCATTCCACGCTTCTATACAATTTTATATTTTTCTAATAGTCAGAAAAGCCAACAGATCAACAAATTCACGAAAGAAAGCACCATCAAAATTTTGAACTTCACATCCCAAGACCAATGGGTCAAAATCTCGAAATTTAAGTGTTTCGTGTTTTAATATAAAAATTTTCTGGAGGATAAATTGGGATAATTATTTTGGGTGACACCCGATCTGAAAAAAAGTTGTTAAAAACACTCCAGGGATTCCACAGGATGTTGTCACCATGTTTCATAAAAATCGGTCCAGTTTGGACCTGAAAAGGAGAAAAACGGACGGACAGACAGACGGATAGATAGACGGATAGATAGACATGCGGTGAATTATGGCATGATTTTTGTTGTTGTTGTTGGTTAGCCGATCAGCCCACCCTGATCGAGCAAGCCGGCGGCACGCAGGTAACCGATCGCCCTCTCCGGAGTGGACCAGAGGTTCAGCGCACTAGTGATGTGTTTTGTTCTATGTTGTGCTAGAGCGGTACAGTCTTCATAATGTGTTCAATTGTTTGTGGTGTGTCCTGGTACAGGTGGCAGGTGTCGTCTGTGGAGTTGTCTAGTCTGTGTTTATATGCCTGTAAGTTGGAGTGATGTCCACATCGGAATCGTGCTAAGTTAACTCGATCTGATCTGCTCAGGGTGGTCTCTGACCTGTCAGCGGGTGGCGATTTCGCACCTAGGACCGCATTCGGTCCGAGTCGTGTCAGTGTTTTGTAGGTTAGGTGTGTGTGTGTATGTGTTTTCTGTACTGTGTGATGTCTGTGGGGCGTGGTATGGAATGGAGTATTTGGTTATAATGTCTCTGTGGTGTTACTTTAATGGTGCGAGGTGTTGGTGCATGATTGTACATGTAGTGGCAAAGGTGTTGTGGGTTAGTTGTCGCTGCTGCCATGAATTGTGTTCCCCTCACGTCTAAATGTTCCCTAACTTTCAGTATTTTTGTTTCTGTGTGCAGGTGTTCTATTGGTGTTGTTTGAGTACATCCTGTAATGATACGAAGTACGTTGTTTTGTATTGTCTGTAAGGTGTTTATGTGTGTGTTTGAGATAATGGGTGCCCAGCATGGGCTAGCATAGTCCATAATTGAGCGAATATATTGTTTGTATATGAGTGATGTTGTTTCCTGCCGGTGTCCAAAGTTTGTGCCTGTTAGTACCCTAAGCGTGTTAAGTCTTGACGTACATTTGTTTTTTAATGTCCTGACTGTGGTTGAAAAGATAATGATGTGTTGTATGTGACCCCAAGTATTTTTCGTTCTGTGAGTGTGTGGAATGTTGGTGTTGTTTAGTGTAAGCTGTGGAGTTATCTGGTGTTCTTTTGTGTTGTTTGTTAGCAAGGTGATGGTTGATTTTGTGGGCGCTACTTTGAATCTATTGTGTGTGTGCCAGTCTTGTATACTGTTTATGTATGTTTGTAGGTTATTTGTAGCAGTGTCGATGTTGTTGTGGGTGGATGTTAGAGTGATGTCATCTGCATATGATGATAAGGTAATCTTGTTATCTATGGGTGTTGGAATATTATGGTATAAGTTGAACAGTGTTGGTGAGAGAATAGAGCCTTGAGGGACCCCGTTCGGAAAAAGCTTGTTTTTGGATGACTTGCCATTAAATGTGACATGTGAGTATCTTCCTGAAAGATAGTTGCTCAGCCACCTTTTGGTGTTATTGTGCATGTTTGTGCATGTTTATTTATGAGAGAGAAACGTGGGATAGCATCAAATGCTTTACTAATGTCTATTGTTACTAATAGTGTACATTGAGCTGGTCGTCTGGAGTTGATACCATCCATGATGTGCTGCGTGAGGTTAGTGAGTAATGTCTTTCTGTTACTTTGGAAAGTGTGCATAGTAAAGTAATGGGTCTATAGGAAGCTGGTTCTGTTGGATTTTTGTTTGGTTTGAGTCATTATGGCAAGATGATTCATTTACGTGGTGTTGCAATTATAAGTAAAGGTTCATTTATGAACGGAAATGTTAAAAGGGGAAGGGTCGTCGCTTAATGTGTTTTTTTATATGATCTCTGTAACGACTCTAAAATATATAAATCTGTCAATTGGTTGGTATTAAAGTCAATAATTTTGAAATGTGAAATGTGTAAATGATGCATTTTTTAGTATGAATGGTCTCTAATGGAAGATTTTGATAGTTTATGTAGAGGGAGTGATGCTCTTGTTGAAATGCCAAGATATTCGTTTATTCTTAGTTGATATTCGCGGCTAGTGGTACCAATATAATTTGCTTCACAACGAATGCAATTAAAAGAGTATATGATAAACGAAGCCAAGACATTTGGAAGTTTTTCATTGTGGAATAGGTATGATTTTATACCCTGATTATATGTGAATACGAAAAGAAAGTTTATTTGTGAGCATAGTTTTGTTAGTAGTGAATGAAGGCCGTTTTAATTTTAAGGCTAATCTAACCATAGTGTGGAAAATTGAAATATTTTTTCTTTATTAACTCTCGGAATGTTGTATGACGGTTGGCAAATATTATTTACAAATTATTCAAGTACTTGTTGAAAAATGTTCCTAGGGTAAAAGTTGTCTGTAAAGAATTTCTGAAGATATGTTATTCCATTATGGAAAGATCAGTATGTTGAACAAAGGTGATGGTATCGATAAGTTAAATTGTTTGTGTTGTTAATTTTATATACGTTTGGTATGATACTCAAATGATTTGTACTAAATTTGTGTGATTGGATTTTCTGTAGTTTAAGGTATGAAATATGCTTTCTCTTTGGTAATTTTAATGACAAGAAAGGATAAAGTATGATTTGTTTCTTCTTCTTCTTTAGTGAATCGGATATGTGTATCTTCATTATTTAAATAGTTGAGAAAATTGTTTGAATCCTCTTGGTTTGTAAAGAGGAAAGATGTTTCGTCCACGTATCTTTTGTATAATTTAGGTTTAATGTTGCTGAAACAACTTTGTAGCCAGATTTTTTCTTTATGACAGAGGAAAATGTTGCCAAAATCGCGCTAAAGGGGATCCCATTCCAAGAGAATTCACTTGTTGATAAAGTTGATCGTTAAAAATGAAATACTGTATGTATCAGATGCAGCAAATTTCAAAAGTGTGGAGAATTTTTGTTTAGTTAAGTTAAACAAATTAGTTTCCTCATATGGTACGTTGGTACAAAGTGATTCAATATCAATACACTTCATAACAAAATTGTTGGCATCGTTGACTGAGATTATTTCCTTTGTAAACTCCAACGAATTTAAAGCTGAATATTCATTTCTTGATTTATATACAGTATATATACACATATATATACACACACGCTGAACTTCAGCTTTAAGATACAGTACAATGTATATTATTATTCTAACCGGTTTTTGGAAGTTCAGCAGCCCCGACGCGGTGAGGTAACCTCGTATAACTTTAATGAAATTATTGTTTTACTGAAATAAGAGAAGAAACTTCTTCGCGATACGATTCAAGCGTAAGTCGCATAAAAAAGCACGTGCATATACGGCGTCAAATGAACTGTCATGCTCAAGCACAGTCACGCTATAATCGGAGAGTACACTTGTGTCGTGAGTGAACCACAACACGCTCTCACCTCTACTACACACTACACACAGATGTTGGCTACTGGGAGGAGATTGCAGACACCAAACGACCAGGGAAGTACTCAGTCGGGGACGTTTGGTACGAGACAGGGACTGCTGCAACTCCGTTTCTGCTGCCACTGTCCTTAGCTGATCTACCCTGTGAACAGTCCAGCATGCTCTCAAACACACACTTCTCCCTCTATTCCTCACTACACATACATGTACCCTACACCCCAATCTTTTCAAAATTAAGAAAAAGACAAAATGGCATTTTTTTTTTGTTGATTTCGGCTTTCTTCTTTTCCTTCTATTGGGTGGTGGGACGTTTATGCGGGTGTTCGTCCTTGGCCATTCCGTCCTGCATAAAAAGGTATGATGTTTAAGTATATATAGGCTTGTCACTAAAAACAGAGAATTGGCTGTTACACACTAAAAACTGTGCTCTGTATGTACAGGGTGGCCACGAAGTCCCCTTGCATGAAAAACAAGAGCAACATACAGATATGCTATAATTTCACTATAGGACTGTAGTTCAGGACTGAACATACTCTGTAAAACATAAAGTACTTCAGTGGTACATATGAGTATATAGTACGTAGCTGAAATGGTTATCTTCTTGACAAGTGGTGTCCTCTAGAATTAAGTGAAAAATATAGAGAGTACATTTCCAGGCATTCGAGAAAATATCTCGGTGTATTTATTATTGGTGTGGTGTACTTTCGGTCTACCGAGTGTACTCCTTACATACTTTATACCCAGAGTACGTTTAGCCTTTTTTCCGTTTGGATCTAAGGTAAACACAACGGCCAGTTTAAAAATATCCTTCGTAGAGTTTCATATGACAATATACGCAACTAAAGCATGTTTTTTAGATATTCTAAATCAGTGGTTCCCATCTTTTTCTAGCTCGAGGCACTCCAATGTTACCTGTTCTCTTTTTGAGACATCCCGGAAGATTTTTCTCCTCATTTGTTCAACAAGTTCCCTCCCCCAATCCCACAACTTTAAACTGAGACTATAAAATTTTCGTAAATACGTAAATACGTAATAAATCACAAACGTTTTGTTTCCTTTGAAGTTTGCTTGTTTTCAGTAACTTTTAAATTTTAACTACTTATTTTTGCCATTTTTTACAAAATTTCACGGGACTTCAGTCGGAAAACGCTGTTCTAAACTTTTAAGATAATTTTTTCTCTCTCCCCCATTTTGAAAATCAGTTTTAATTCTCTTCTACATCATGGTCTGTTTACGGTCATGACTGCCGGACAGGGCCGGATTAACCATTAAGCAAAATAAGCCCGTGCTTAGGGCATCAAGGGAAGGGGGGCACCACAGAAATTTTCCATTGTCGGATTTACCATGGATTTATTATACTATTATAATCGCGGCTTATAGCCTATAAGCTGTTGAAAACTGAATTATATATATTCATATATAGTATTTATTTTTTTTCATTGTTTGAATTTGTAGTGAACAACAACCCTTTTGAGAGAATAAATATTTCGTTGTAATCACACACTTTACGCTTTGCGTTATTATTTTGTTTATATCAAATCTTTGAGCGCCATATTAAAAATACATATAGATTAAATATTTTCGTGTGCTATAGTAAATGTAAAAACAAGATTCAGTCATGCTGAACTTTATAAAATAATTGTAGAAGACAATATTGAGTGTGCCTTCCCAAATGTAGAAATTGCCTTTCGTATATTTTTAACATTAATGGTCACAAATTGCTCAGCTGAGCGTTCATTTTCTCAGTTGAAGTATATTAAAAATACCAACAGAACAACTATGCAACAAGGCAGGCTGGATGCCTTATCTCTACTAAGTATAGAAGCAGATGTGTTACGTAAGATTAGTTTTGAGGATCTGATCAAAGACTTTGCAATTAAAAAAAGTAGGAGAAAACTTTTCAAATATAAATGAAGTGGAAGTATACAAAAATAAACATTATTTTCCATCTTACTGTAAGTTTTGTTCATTTCAAAAAATAAAATTTTATTTTGGTTTATTTTTGTTTATATTTTGAATTACATATATATGGGGCACCAAAATCTTTTAAGTGCTTAGGGCCTCTAAAGGTCTTAATCCGGCCCTGCTGCCGGACACCATTTCCTTCCTTACTCGGTATTCCCAAGCATCTTCTTTTTAAATTTCTACATAGGAAAACAACATATAACAACCAGATAGTATAATAAAACTATTTGATAACCATTGTATACTGTATAAAGGGTTAATTCCAGCAAACAATGATCACACAAACCAGCTCTGTTACCGAAAGCATGAACGTCATGCCCTAAACATTCAGTGTATGTTGAATAGTTTATCATAGTGTTCAGTTGTTGTAACAAACTTCTTTCTGTGTGTGTGTGTGTGTGTGTTTTGTCTCAATGTTGATACATTTATCCGCGTACACATACACCATTATAAAACTACATTCTTTTCAAATTCTTGCAGAAAATTATACTCAATCTTGTTAAAATAAAGCAAAACATGCACTGCTAATTAAGCTGTTACCTTTTAAAAAACGCATGCGTGTATGTGCTCTCTCTGAAGCTAATGAATACAGATCTTTTATTAATTTCAAGGGAGCATAGTCTGATTATCGTGAAAACAGCTTTGTTTCCATTAAAAAAATTATAGATACTCTTGTATTCATGAACAAAATTGAATTTCATAATCACGTTCGACTTTATGCACGCAAGTATATGAATTTTAGATTTCAGACTAATTTCAGATTTTCAATAAAAGTGAATGGTCTAACCTTTTTTTATGCATGAAGGAGGAGCCAATGGTGAATGCCCGCAAAAACGCCTACCCTATAGAAGAAGAAGAACCAAAATCAAGGTTCAGGGTTTTTGACATGCCTGGACACTCGGCGTTTGAAAGATTGAAGGTCATAGACAAAAGGAAAGATGGATTGAGGAAGATTGTTCGCGTTCACCAGTTGAGTAGATGAAACATTGAAAATACCGATTAACTCCTGCGTTTGAGAGTTGGACAGAAAAGGAATGATAATGTGTCGAAAATTTGGTGCTGCGTGCCCTCATTAAAGGAGGAGGCTTGCAGTTAGAGAGTTCAGAAGAGCAGTGTCCGTTATAATAGCGATAGTAAATAGAGAGTGAGGCAACATTGCGGCAAAGAGAGAGAGAGACTCAAGAAATTCAGTAAGAGACAGGGAACTGAAGAGACGAAAAGCCTTTGATTCCACCCGGTCACATAGGGCTGTGTGGATTGAGCCACCCTACACATGAGAAGCGTACTCCATACAGGGGTGAACAAGACCCTTGTACAGAGAGAGAGAGCAACTAAGTGAAGAAACTGCGGAGACGGTACAGCACAACTAACCTCTTAGAAGCTGTTTTGGGAAGAGAGTATATGTGATCTTTCCAGGAAAGATCACGAGAAAAGAAAACGCCAAGAATGTTAAGAGAAGAGGAAGGATTGAGTTGTGTATTATTGAAGGTAAGGGGATAGTCGTGTGGAAGATTGTGACAAGTATGCAAATGGAAGAACTGAGATTTTGAGGCATTGAAATCCACGAGGTTTTCTCTGCCCCAATCAGAGATAGTAGAAAGATCAGAGATCAAGTATACCATAGCCGTCCTACGGGAATCACGGAGTGAGTATTGAGAAGGACGCTTTGCGAAGCGGGTGGAGAAGTGAAGAGTGGAATCATCAGCATAGAGGTGGGGAGGACAAGAATTGCGACTTAACTGATCATTGATAAATAAAAGGAAAAGAGTGGGTGCCAGCACAGAACCCTGAGAACACCACTATTAATAGCTTTAGGAGAAGAACAGTGGCCATCTACAACCCGCAGCTATAGACCGTCCAGAAAGGAAATTAGAGATGAAGGCACAGATAGAATGATAGAAACCGAAAGAGGGCAGTTTGGCGATTAAAGTTTGTGCTAGACTCTATCAAAAGTTTTTGATATGTCTAGCTAACGCAATAGAAAATGTTTTACCGAAATCCCCAAAGGAGGATGACAAAAATTCACAAGAAGATTGTGAGAAGAGAGGTGTTTAAGCATCTTTTTATTAAGAATAGATTCAAAACCTTTAGAAATGCAAGAAATTAAAGCAGTTGGATGATAATTGGAAGGTTGAGAGCGGTCACCCTTCTTTGGGACAGGCTGAATGAAAGCGAATTTCCACTGGGAAGAAAAGTACTAGATGAAAGACAAAGACGAAAGAGTTTGAATGGGCATGGTGTCAGCACAGAAGTACAGTTCTTGAGAACAACAGGGAGAATACCATCAGGACTGTACACCTTCCTAGAGTTGAACCCAGATAGGTCAGAAAGAACATTTTTTGTAAGAGATTCTAATTTCAGACATCATAAAGTCAGAGGGAGGAGGAGATAGTGGAACAGCAATGGAATCGTCCGTGGTTGAGTTGAAGACGAAATTTAGAGCGAAGAATTCAGTTTTGTCAGAAGAGACGGCAACTGAGCTGTCGGAATGGAAAAGAGTAGGGAAAGAAGAGGAAGTAAGTTGTTGGAGAGTTTCCTAGCTAGATGCGAGAAAGAGCGAGGAGAATTAATATTGGATACGTTTTCACATTTTTGTTGGATAGAGGAATTTTTTACGGAATTATTTTTATTTAACCTAACCAGACTAACCTAACCTAATCTAACCAGACTAACCTAACTTAATCTTACCAGACCAACGTAATCTGACCAGACCAACGTAACCTAACCACATTAATCTAACCTAACCAGAACCTAATTTAAACTAACTTCTTAGTATCGACATTGTACAGATCGACTTTGTTCCGTTACCCATTCATTACACTTCTAGGAAAATGTCTTACCGGCTTCATTAGTGATAATAATAATAATGATAATGATAAAGATAGTGATGCTGCAGTAATTAATGTGGTAATGGTGGTACAGTAATACTATTATTAGTGGTGGTGAAAAAACTCATTATACTTGCGGTAATAAAGACGGGAAAAACTAAATTGGATTATAAAGAGGTATATTGGACAAAACTGAAATCGTAACTAGAGAATAAGGAAAAAAAGGTAAGGTATTAAAGGTTTTCCGAGTTTTATTCCAGGTTTGCTTTTCAGAGGGAAGGCTGTTCCACCTTAAGACGTAGTCTTCTTTAAATTTTATTGCGTTTCAGTTTACAAAATCAATGTTTTGAAAGTTGTTTGTATTAGTCTAACGGGAAGCACTGTTCCTTTCAGTGGTGACGAACCACGTACGGAAGCATCGTCAATACGTTCATCCACTATTTGCTTGGCATTGCTGCTGCGAGCTGCTCGTACCCTGAAATGGACGTATGGGCGAAATGATGCTCTACGTAAAAAAATGTTTATCTCTTCATACTTCCATTTAAACTATGAATGCATCGATGAATAATATATATATATACAGGGCGTCCCAAAAAAATGTATACACACTTTAAATAATTATAAAGGCAGTGTTTATTAAAATACATTTCATTTTCAAAATGTAGTAGAATCTACAGACATTATTTAATTGTTTTGTCAACGCCTGTTTTCAAACTGACGTCCGTTCTGGTCCAGGCACTGCTGATAACGCGAAGCAATGGAATCGCAAACATCACGAAACATTTCGTTTGGTATTTGTGTGCATTCTCGTTCAATGGCTGCTCTCAATTCAGCGACTGTTGCAGGTTTTATAGCGTAGACTTTGTCTTTTAAGTATCCCCATAAAAAAAAGTCTAGTGGTGTGAGGTCTGGTGAACGCGGAGGGTATTATACGAAACCCCTTCGTCCAATCCACATCCACATCGTGCCAAGTACCACTCGCAATACTCCACTCTTCGGTCCGGATCATCTTCATTAATAGCATGGACTAATCTTGGAATGTAACTTTTCCATTGACAGCGCTTCAAAATGCGTTGGACAGACGATTCTGAAATTCCTACCTCACGAATCGCTTGCCGCACAGATTTTCTTGGACTTTGGTGATACGTTTCCAGTACTCTTTCTTGCTTTGTGGGGCTTGTCGATGTCCGTGGTCTTCCGGAACGCATCTTGTGGACATTCTGAACAGTTCCATCGGCTTCAAACTTATCTCTAATTCGAGTGATGGTAAGTCGCGTTGGTGGATCTGTTTGAAACTCCCTCCTAAACTGTCTTTGCACTTCAACTGCGTTTTCACACTTCCAGTAGCATTTTAGAATGAATTTCCTTTGTTCAAAGCTTAGTCTGACTGCCATTATTAATTCTAATGGGTTTAACTTGGAAAGAAAGAAACATCAATTGAGCTATCAGCTGTTAAAGTGTGTATACATTTTTTTTGGACGCCCTGTATATATATATATATATATATATATATATATATATATATATATATATATATATATATATATATATACACACTGTATATATGATCAGTGAGCATAGGGGGCTTTGGAAGTTTACCTTTACATGTAAAAAAGGAGTGTAATTTTTGCTTTAACATTAATTTGTAGATTCCTTTAAATTGCTTATTAATTTTTCTTTATAATATAAAACTCTTAAAAAGCCCACAAAAAGGAAGTTTCACTTCTATTTTATACTTGTTTTTAATCATTTAATTTTAACTTTAACATAATTGTTTAACTGTTTTAATTTTGTCGTATTTGTGATCTTTGAATACTTCAATATAACTTAAAAAACAATATATATATGTATAGGTGGCGCAAAAGTCGCGCATCATAGGAATTTTCAGTGTTGACTATAATAATTTTTTTTTTCTTTTAGGTAGGGGATGGCTGCGAAATTAACAACAGACGAGAGAGTCAACTTGGTTTAAATTCTGTACCGATTCATCGATTAAAAACAAACTCACCCTCTCATCTATTGTTAATTTCGCAGCCATCCCCTACCTAAAAGAAAAAAAAAATATATTAGAGTCAACACTGAAAATTCATATATATATATATATATATATATATATATATATATATATATATATAAGCAAACAACCACAGAAAAAAGGAAAAAGAAACACGAAATCCGAGCGCTTTCGTGATATATTCACATCTTCATGGAAAAACAAGTATTACTTGTTTTTCCCTGAAGATGTGAATATATCACGAAAGCGCTCGGATTTCGTGTTTCTTTTTCCTTTGGTTGTTTGCTTATTAATAAGATCACGTGTTATTCTGTGATTTTACTGCATATATATACACGGTGAACCAAAAGTAGGTGGACAGTAGGTGAATACGGTTTGTGTTATATTATATTATAACTATGGTGTTCATTATAACTATGGTGTTTGTGTTTTATTATATTAAATATTATAACTAAATTTATTTAAATTTTATTTTGTATTATAGTATACAAAAAAATTAAATATGTATTCTCAAAATAAACGTTATCATTTACTGTCCACCTACATTTGGTTCACCCTATATATATATATATATATATATATATATATATATATATATATATATATATATATCTTTAAATTGTTTTAAATTTATTTATATGTAATAAATATGAATGTGTTAATATCATGTGCATGTATACGCAGTATGTACGACGTATGAACCCCAATATAACGCCAACCCCAATATAACGCCAACATGACTTTGGTACCGAAGGTGGCGTTATAAACAGGGAGCACTGTACAGTAAATCCTCACATAGCGTGTCTTCAGAAGATGCGAATTCGTGAAGACGCAGTATACATATCCCTACCAAACCCCAGGAGACGCGGTGGTTCTCCCAACTAAGACGCAGTTTGACTAGTCAAATTTAAACTAAATGTGGCCGTTCTAGAACGTGTTCAAAACCCGGCTGAGTCCATCAGTCGGTATGGAGACCCTAGAAGACTTGGAGTTTGGGGTAGATGACCTTCAACCCTCTCACAAATAGACTCGCACACCTCTTCCTCCAACATCACCCTCACCATCATTACCATTAGTTCTTCTTATTCATTTATTTGGGTAAGTAAAAAAAGTTTTTTTATATTGTATTTTTTCAAGTTTGTATATTATTATTATTATAAAAATGGTGGTATAAATAATATTACCCATTTTAAGTACTTAAATACTTGTCAAATTATTTATGAAAAATCTAAGACCGCGAGAACCTAAACCCTTATTTCTCATTGACTTAATATACCTCAGAAGACGGGATTTTATAAGGTTCGGAGTTTTCCAAGAACGCAACTTCCGCGCTATGTGGAGTTTTACTATATATATATATATATATATATATATATATATATATATACCTTTGCTGGTAACTTTGGTTTTGCTTCCGCCCGAATTATTCATTCTGACAAAGGTCAAGCTTTTCATCCCACAGCTTAACGTGGTGGTCAGAATGAATGATCAGAAATGACAAAGTCTTCGCCCAGACTCGATCTCACGAACTTCCGAGCAGCAGCCCGGCGTATTAACCTTTAGGCTCCTCAGGGTACCCATTTTCTTTATGGGAGCATGAATAGCTGGGTGAACTGAGTGCCGCCTGCCGTCACCGGCGTAGTGATCAAACTTCCAAAACTCTTTCCTTCTTATTTTGCCCTTTTAACTGCAGTATTTTGCTCTTTCTTCTACTCTCAATCTTTACTCTCGTTTTCTCTTTGTGTCTTATTATAAAAGAACGCGGGCGGATGCTTTTGCCGGTGGGCGCCATTTACTTTCGAACGCACAAGGGAGGACCGGGAATAAATGAAACACTTTATTTCGCTATTCACTGACTTTTTATTTATACAGAAATAATTGGACCAACGGAGTAAAGCGAGTGCGAAATTAACGTTAACATTTAATCGCGGAGAGAGACAATTTATATTTTAAATAAACAGTAACATACTCATACGAAAAACAGTCCAACCAGGACACATCCCGCCCAAAGACTGCCTTCGGCATTTCACTGTTTCTCTGGAGTCTAGACCCATTTAGAGGTATTGCCAACTAGCACTTTATATTCTTAATTTCAAACAAACCATTATTAATTTCTTATTAAACATTATGAGATTCTTATAAACAAAACATTTAATTCTTATTAGACATTATTACCTTATCTTTATTAAAAACCAATACACTACACCGGGAATCGAACCCGGGACTGGTGGATTCTTAATCAGCGATGCTAACTACTACTCCACTGAGGCACACAATATAATAATAATAATAATAATAATAATAATAATAATATAATAATAATATAATAATAATAATAATAATAATAATAATAATAATAATAAATAATAATAATAATAATAATAATAATAATAATAATAATAATAATATAATAATATAATAATAATATAATAATAATAAATAATAATTGGACACATAACAAAAGTAATAAAAAATTTTAAACCCCGACTTAATATACTCAAGAAACATAAAACAAATTGAAAAGAATAAACTCCATATTTTTTATTGCCATAAAAGAATACAAGGAGACATCGTACCTCTGTCTAACTAATATTTATGATTTGTTTTCATAATATTAGAAATGCATTCGTCCTTCTCGTAAAAACCCAAGGTTGAGTTACGACATTCAGAATGTTTTTTATATATAAAATGATTTTAAAATCTTTCTGCGCTGCAGATATGAAGCTTTCTTTACAAGCTGTATTATTATCTACGTTAACTGTATGACTGTAGGCCAACTCTTCCCTATATTTAACTAAACATTTGTTGCTGTTGCTTTTGTTTTAGTTCATTTCCCCTCCTCAGTTGATACTGTAGTAACGTCAGTAATCCTTCAATTTGGTGCCATTTAGCGGTTTCATAAATAGATGTGCCAGCGTTCTTTCTTGTGGCACTGAATTTTGAATTTCAGAATATATAGTTAATACCTTTCGTTAACCTTTGGTTAGCTTCCGCCCGAATTGTTCATTTGTGACGAAGGTCAAGCTTTACACTCCACCTTAGACCTACAGTTTAACGTGAAATCCGAACCACGCCCCACCAGCGGCCCAGCGTCTTAACACTAGGCCACCCAGGGTACCCATTTATCTACCAACCACTTTCTTTATTGTGTGGAAGGATGAACAGCTGGGTTTTGCTGCGCACCGGCTGCTGTCACCGGGTCTCGAACCCGGGGCCAATGGATTTGTAGTCAGCGACGCTAAGCACTACACCACCGATTCGCCATATATATATATATATATATATATATATATATATATATATATACAGGCGTCTCGGTGGAAAAGTGGTTAACATCGGTGACTGCGTGTGCATCACAACGGTTTCGATTCCTATCGCGGGCAGGCGGCCGGCAACTCACCTAGCTGCTCAGCCTTCCTTTGGTTGGTATATAAATGGCTACCGTACCATAAAAATCCCCAAATGAGGTAACATGCTGCAGAGGTCTGAATCACAGATCGACCCTGAACATTTGTTAATATATATATATATATATATAGTGTGATTTATTTATTGGTTCCATTTAGGTGTCAGTTTACATATAAAACTCGTAAACAAAACACAAATTTTGGAAAACCAATGGATTTTTCTCTTTCATGAAATGGGTTTGGTGATGAATTGTTTAGTTTACTCGAATAATTGGAAAAATGGCGACAAATTGGGAATGTCTCTTTGAGAAGAAAAATGAGAAAAGAATTATGTAAGCAGATTACATCGCTGAAGACTCGTTTGTTTTAGGCAGTATTCTCATTCATAATTATTATGATGATAATGATAATGGTTGTTATTTGTTATGACACGCATAAAGAAAAATATACGAACGAGAAAAAATGTGAAGTGCGAATGCTTTCTTGTACACACACACACACACACACACAATATGTATATATATATATATATATATATTATATATATATATATATATATATATATATATACCCGCAAGGGGGTTCTAAGCTCGTGCTCTTGAGTGCTGTTTGTGCTCGTTTGTACGTGCTTGTTCCTGGAGGTTTCACGTGCGCCCTCCCGGCCCTAGCACCCAAGGATGATGGGGCTCGACCCTGCAGTCCTTGTCATCCTTGGTCTTTTTCCACTTCGACTGTCCCCTCCACCCTCTCTTTTTCCTCTGTCTTTCCTCTCACTTTTTCTTTGTTTTTCCGCCGAGATATGCCCTTTTAAATAGAGGCGAATCGGTTCTTCCCGAACATAAAAAAAAAAAAATATATATATATAAAACGACGCTTTGTGCACAAACGGCCATAAACATGGGAATGAATTTGTTAAAATAAGACAACTCTATTTGTTTCATTGCTGTCACGCAATAACACTCCAATTTAACTCACACTTGCAACAGAACAATATATATATATATATATATATATATATATATATATATATATATATATATATATATATATATAGTGTTGTCAAATTATGTTTCATAAATTTACATTATGTTTCATACATATTCAGGATGTCAAAGTGAACAAAAAATTCCTATGAACTTAAATTCGCAATCGCTTCGTTTCCGAGATACATTGATTTTTGCCGAGGTCAATCCAGTTAAAATGAAAGTCATTGAAGTTAAGTTTGTTCACGTAGTCGACGGTCAATTGAAAGAAATGTAGACCTCGATAGTAATCGCCTATTAGGATACCTTCAACATACCGGCGTTGGGCAGTAGCTGCGTTGCCTAGCACAATGGTTCCCAACTGGTGGGCCATGGCCCACTTGCTTGTCTTTTAGCATTATGTTAATAAGTGTTAGTAACAAGAGTGTACTTTTAAACCTTATGTAAACATGATACCACCTTAGTAACATGGAAAGTGGACCATGAGTTATTCAAATCAGCTCTAGTGGGCCGTCGCCGCCTAAAAAAGGTTGGGAACCACTGGGCCGCCCTAGCATATCTCCAAACACGAGATGCATATCAGCAAGTTCTTCAAAAGAATACTGCTCCATAACGCTCTGTAACATTACATGAGAGTGACACATGAAATGAAGGAAATAATTTTGGTTTCTAAAATGACAACTAACAAAATATTATCAAAACTAAAGAAAAATAGCTATCTAAACAACCAAAAAACTACGACTTCGATAAACTTTAATGACTTTCATTTTAATTTGATGTCCTCGGCAAAAAAGCAATGTATCTCGGAAACGAAGCGATTGCAGATTTATGTTCATAGAAATTTTTGTTCACTTTGACGTCCTGAATATGTATACTAATTTATGAAACATAATTTGATAACACCCTGTAAATATATATATATATATATATATATATATATGTGTGTGTGTGTGTGTGTCAACCCTCCATCTATGGCCTTGGGTGGTTCGAAGTTGACGGGGGTTCTGGTTAGGTGGCAGCAACGGATTTCTCGCTCTGGGGTAGCTGGTACCGTCGGAGGATTCTGTGAAAACTTATTAAATTATCTGACGATTCGCCGATTCTTCTTGTAGCGTATCGGAGAAATTATTTATTCTATTTTAAAACTAAGTTCTCTGGAAAAGGCAGGGTTCGAAGGAGAAGATAAAGCTATCCTCTTAATGTATTTTACTGCTTCTAAAATAGGTAAGATCAGAATAATAATTTGAAAGGTTACAAGAGTTTCTATACAAATTAATTTGGTAACATCATTATTTTTTAATCTTGACCTTTTTTTAAATTCTTAATAGGCTGAATTATTTTGCAAAATATTTGAAGATAAAGGTAAATTTTTGCTTTAACAGTATAGTGACAGATTTGATGTTATTATAATTTGCCGAGTTAACTGAAAATGGAAATTGAAATATGCATTTTATTATGAATTAAAACGAAACACGTATATTGGCCAAAATTAAATGTTTAAAATTTAAAACTAAGTGTTAATTTAGAGTTTCGGCAAGATATGACTTCATCTTTTATAAGTAAGGGAGAACGTACAAAAAAATGAACAGTGCAGAATTTAACAGGATTACATAATTAAACTTAATAAAAAATGATTAGGAAATTTAGAAAAGAAATAATTCATCAATTACTTAGCAAAAATAAAAGAGGAAGAAAATTAAAAATTTATCTAGTTTTCAAACATGCATTTTATATACAGTTAGAGTGTCACGCGAGTTTGGACTTTATATGCAAAATTGAATGTTTGAATTATTCATTTTTACATGTATGTTAAACCAAAGTAACCAAACCAAGGTTAACCAAGGTGTGTGTGTAATAGTATATATTATATTTTTCTTTGTATGTTGTTATTCGCATGCACGGCTCATGTATGAATGAAAATAAACCTCCAAACAGGGTGATCCGAAGGTGACGAACAAAAAAAAAACGTATTCACACATTTATCTTTCCGAAACCCAAACAACACAATTAAGCAAACACCTGCAGATGACAGCTGTTTCTTCCACACGTAACAAATGTTTGTGGATAAAATATGATATTTTAGCGTCTGGTAAATGATAATTTATGTGTATGCTAACTGGGTTGTGAAGCCTCCCCCCGTATAATATATATATAATATATATATATATATATATATATATATATATATATATATATATTATATATATATATATATCAGTGGCGGATGGTGACTGTGTGAATTGGGTGTGCGGAATATCATGTGGAGTAAAATTAATAACTGAAATTCATGTTAACTTAGTTATTAATAAATTTTAATAGTAATATGGTAAGCATACGCAATCCACCTTCACAATATTCCACTAAAAACTTGGAGAATTTAGGTGAACTGTAAAAAATCTAACACCAATTTCCTACGGCCTCCTTTAAGCATCGAACTTATTTACACATAAACTCAAGTCTTCTTTTTGGAGAAAAATAGTGAGCAATGAAGTCCTCATATAAGGAACTTCTTTGCTTCACATGTATAAGCAGTGTAATACGTTAAGCATATGAACATAAGTAATCCACACTCTTAAGAATAAATAAAGCACTGGAAGAAATAGTTGAACCTTAACTTCAAAAGTAAAAACAAAAACTAACACCAATTTCCTACAGCATCCTTTCAAAACGACTTTATTTATACATAAACTCAAGTCTTCTTTTCTGAGAAGAAAAGTGAGCAATAACGTCATCATAGAAGGAACTTCTTTGCTTCAAGTCTATTAGCAGCCCTTTTTCTATCGAAAGCAAACTAAGACCACAGAGCCTTTCCCGCCCTTGTGTCTCCCGGTAGCATGTGTTTATTCGTTTTAGGACCGAGAAAGAACGTTCTACTGAAGCAGTGGTGCTTGGAATTGTTAAGATCAATTATACTAGTTTATAGACTTCTTTGAATCCGCACCTGAGTTGATTCATTATGTTCATTAGTTTAACATGTTTGCCCGAGAACTCTGAACTTGAATAGAGTACCATGAGTTCATTCTTGAGACGCACATACTCAAACAGTGTTCCATAAAAGTCTCTTACTTTGTTCAGTAGGTTATCTGGGAAGCTTACCTTGTACTCTTCATATTTTTCAGGCGCAAGAAGGTGAAAAAACTAATTTAGAGAGAGAAGAATATCTAGTGTGAATCTGATCAATGATGCTAGTCATGATTTTGCAAAACAACTGGTGATAAGCAACTTTTCCATCATTTTCTATCTCTCGTCTGCATCTTTTAGGCTGTGGATCATGGAGCTCATCTTCTTCAGACACAACCGAAAGCCATAGCTCTTCAAAACTGTGAGTCTTATCATATTTCAGTTGTTGTGTAACGTCACTTATTTTCTTACTACAGTACAGCACATCAAATGTTTCACTCTGTAATATATTGTACAAAACATCAGTATACCCAAACATTTTTGAAAAAATCTCAAGGAACAATATTGTTTGAAAATCTTCCAAGAATGACAAGAATCCCCGTGCTTTTACTACTGCATCCGTGTCCCAATCTGCAGAATTTTCGATTACATCCTTGAAGAAATCAGTAAGACTGCCTCTGTAACTTTTTACAGTATTAACTAAACGAGATGTGAAGTTCCATCTCGTTGGAGCAACAAAGGGCAATCTTCTGGAAACAAATTCATTTAAAGCATGTATTCTTTCAGAAGACTTGGAAAAATAAGCAGCTACTCCACTCAGAATTTGGAAAAAGTGTTTGCACTGTTTGATACTGGAAAGGCTTTGCTGTAAAACTAGATTCAGCACATGAGCATAGCAATGCGTAAAAATGGCAAGAGGATAAGCTTCAATGACTTTTTTCTGCAAGCCATTTATATGTCCACTCATTACACATGCTCCGTCATAAGTCTGTCCAACTAACTTGCTTTCGATCTGATATTCCCCACCTATGTTCACTACATGCTTAAACAGGCCACCAGAGGTTCTGTCGCTACTAACATCAGTAAATCCAATGAATTTTTATATACTTTACCTTCATGAACAAAACGCAAAACTGTTGAGAGCTATGATTTTTATGTAACATCTGAGGTTTCATCAAGCATTATAGAAAGAAATCTTGCTGAATCAATTTCCTTTTTTATATTGTCTTTCATTACAGAGGCTATAGCTTTGATTATGTCATTTTGCACAGTAGGAGAAGTTCCCTGAAACACAGTGGATGTATTTAAATGATTATCTAGAAGAGAATCATACTCCCGAAGCAATTCTAGAATTTCTATGTAATTTCCTCTGTTCAGTGAAGTTGAAGCCTCATCATGACCTCGCAGAGGAAGTTCTTGCTTAGCAAGATAGCATATTGCATCAATAAGCCGTTTTAGAATTTCTATGTTCTTTTTTACTTGTTCATTGTGTCTGCTTACTTCATGTGCCTTTTGCTTATCAATTAATGTGTCAATTCTTTGCTTGCCAAACATTTTATGGCTAAGAAAAGACTGAACATGGCCTTGCGATCTCTCATGCTTCTGCTAAGCAGCAGACAGATGATTGAGATCAGAATATCCCTGTTTACTCCAGATATTATTCTCTTTTGAGAACAATAAACATGGCCAACAGAAAAGTTTAGAACACTCTTCACAACCAGTCAGCCACTCAACAGATTTATACTGAGAAACTGAAAAATGCCTTGTATATACAGACTTTTTATCTTTGTGTTGACTAATCAAGTTTGGGAGTGCTGGATATGGCCTTCCTTCCTCTAACACTTTCCTCATAACTAAGTGCTGAAAAAGGAGTGCTTAATATACTTTGTACAGTGTTTGGCGTGGTTATGGAAGGGACAAAAAAGTAATATGTCATACTGGATAGAAAGACTTTCGCCCATGAGCTCTGACTGGAAATTGACAGTCACTGTCACTGACTCGCTCGCTGAGAAGCCGTCTGACGCGAGCCATGGCAACATAGGCCCCGCCCACTTTACCATATATGGAGGGTGTTCTGTCCACAGACCGCACACTCTCCGCCCTGATTCCTCGCTCTCTCCCTTTTCCATTTGATTTGGCATGGGGTAAACATAAATTTATATTCCCATAGTAGGGGAGAAGAATATATATATATATATATATATATATATATATCGCCGCACCGCAATACTGAAATTTCGCACCTCAAACAAGCTCTAGGGACGTTTCTATCGCTCAGTACCAAAATTTTACCGAATGGTTGTGAAGACAATCCGAACAACTGAATTGAATGCAAAAAACTTCACTTTTTTCTACGTGAAGGTCAAAATATGAAAATAAAAACCCACTCTAATAGACAGAGTTTATTTCCACAACAGTTTCGATGCCCACTGGCATCCTCCTCGGGTGGATACAGAAAAACGAATGGACTAAAACAAGAGGGGAAAACAGTCCAGGGACCGACCGTTAAGAAATTCGCACCTAGGTTAGATCCCGTTCTCCCAACACCGGAAGGGCATTTTATTTAAAGGACCCCCTTATAAGTACATTCGCACAAATTTAAAACTATCTTCCTGTTCTAAACATACAGATTCTATTATTTTTTTTACATAATTATTACATTTATTATTAAATTTATTACATTTAATATTGCATTATTATTTATTACAGAAATTATAAATTTATTATTACATTGGTTATTACTAGGGCCCGGATGTTTAGGCATTATAAAATTGAAAAATAGGCAAAATAAAAGTATAAAATAGGCAAAAATAGGCATTTATTTTATACCGATCAAAAACACACAAAACAAAATAAGTTATATTATAATGTATGAATGTATCATTAGTTTCATTACCTTGAGACTACGTCGCACATTATTAGTCTGAATTACACATAATTACAAGTAATTTTTTATGTTTTCAACTTTTAGGCCTCTTCTTCTGTCTGAAAGAACATGCTTGTACAGCGAGAATGACCTCTCTACTTCCACTGATGTAACAGGAGCAAATTTGAAGCATGATACATTCATGGGATTCATATCCCCTACATCGGCATCAGCGTGTCCTTCAAGAACGTGTGCAATGTTCTTTAGTCGTTCCAGATCTGCATTTGCTCGTATCACTCGGTCACATTTTTCGCGAACAGATTCACCTTTCTCGCCGGGCGCTTGACTGATGCCTGCAATGACTAACTCAAAAATTTTCGAAGCGTCGATTAACGGCTGGTTCCTAGTTTCAAGAGCAGTAATGTTCTCAGGTATTTTTGCAAAGTGGGAAGTGATGTATGAAAGTTCATTGCGAAGAGATCTATCTTCAATGAGGTCCATCACGATGCGGATTGATGAAGCATCTTCGATGTCAAGTGCTAATACAACTTTTCGAAACTTGTCAAAATTTGACGTGTAATACAACGCAGCCGAGATCCAGGTTCCCCACCTCGTCAAAACGGGCTGTGGCGGCAATGCGAGTTCAGGCGCTATTTCATGCAACATATGACATCTTGATGGTGCCTTAAGAAATATCTTCTTTCCATTAGAAATTAATTTTTTCGAAGAGTGGACTCACTTGGAATAACTTGTTTCGTGTATTTTTCTAAAAAGGTCTTTAATGATTTGTTTTCCAACTTCCACAGTGGAATTCCAGCATCAATAAATGATTTGCATAGCTCCAAGGAAAAGGTAGATTGACGACTTGACGTTGAAGCAAATGTTGTCATCAAACACGTTTGTAGGCTGTTTGGTTTCATCTTTTCAGCAGAAGCTTTGTGCTTAACGGTCTGCACATGCTGGGAAACAAAGTACCTTTTCTCACTATTAACTGCTTTGTCACACACTTTACAAAATAACACTGTGCCATCTGTGGAAAAGATATCTTTTCCAAAGTCACGAACATGTTGGTTCAGTTTACTACTTGAAGATGAACTAACTTTTGGCATATTAACGTCTTCTAAATATCATTCAAGTTTAGTCAAATACCACTGAGGATCGCACACCCTCACACGCGCGAAGCAGAACAACGAATATGAGGAAATGGCCGTGCGAGGCTAGTTTTCAGATACTGCGCTCAGCTGATAACGTCAATCATACATGACGTCATTTCCGCAATATGAAATTCCACGATATCTTCATTCACGTTATCTGCGCATTCCTGGTTAGTCTAGTCGTAACTAATACATGATAATTTTCCTATAAATGCCTATTTATGTCTTTTTCTTTATAATCTAATTAAAAAGGCAAAATATGCATTTTCAACGAAATAGGCATTATCATACTCATACTCCCAAAAAAGGCAAAAAAAGGCATTTATGGCATTTTGCCTGAACATCCGGGCTCTAGTTATTACATTGTTGTTTATTATACAGAACTTATAAACCGAAAAACGAATGAAAAAGGCGAGAAGGAAACAATCCAGAGACCATTGAGAAATTCGCACCTAGGTTAGATACCGTTCTCCCGACACCGGAAGGGCATTTTATGACAGGGTCCCGCTTATAAGTACATTCAGCAAAAATTAAAACTATCTACTTGTTCTATACATACAGATTCTAATATTTTGACATAATTACTGCATTTATTATTGCATTTACGTTTTTTTTTAACATTTATTATTATTACCTTTACCCTAATTATAAAATTTATAATATTACCTTTATTATTACATCTGTTGCATTTATATTTATTTCCACATTTATTACTTCCATTATTACATTTATATTTACGTTTATTATTCCATTTACATTTACCCCCCCCCCCCCCCCAAATCGAAACTGTTGTGGAAATAAACTCTGTCTATTAGAGTGGGTTTTTATTTTCAACTGAATTGAAGTAGCTCATTTCTCATCTCGACTAGTGTAACAGTCGAGCGCGGAATTAAGGGTTAGGGCATCTTTTTCTTCTCGACTAAAGTTGAGAGAGGGAGACAAAGGGTTAATATTAATATTTTACAGAAAATCTATTGGGTGTGCAGCGCACACCTAGCACACCCTGAATATACGCTCCTGATATATATATATATATATATATATATTAGTGATGTAGCGGATGTCATTTTTTTCACATCCGCGGATGCGGATGCGGATGAGGATGTTTGATTTCAACATCCGCGGATGCGGATGCGGATGCGGATGTCTACATTTTCGTTATTTTTTAGGATATATTCGAGATTTGTTGTGTTTAACGTATATAATAAGTTATTATATAGAGAGAGCTCTAGCTATAATGTAGTATAATTGATTAATTGTACAATAATTGCTGTACTTTTCCCTGAACATATAAAATAATAGCAAGCATCTAACTAATATAGAAATCAATTAGTGAATTCGTCTGCAAATAAATTCGTTATATTTTTGTTGAGTTTCAGCCACAATTAGAAACCATAATTGTGTTACCCGACCTCTTTCCCCAACCTCCACCCTTATAGAAAGAGATCTTTAATTAGCTTGATACCTATTTATATTAAGTTTAAAGTTTTATTAGGCATATTTATAAATGAGTAATTAAAATAAAGTAAACTAAGATGTTCATCGTTTAATATTCAAACTTAATTATAGGAAGGTTATGCTTAAGGAACATTAATTTTTCTGCCTTTTCTGCTGCCAGTCTGTTTCTCTTTTCATCATATATTAATCCAGCACTGCTAAATAATCTCTCGCTTGGTACGTTTGTTGGAGGACGTGCTAAATGTTTCCTTGCAAGTTTACTCAAGTATGGATAGATATTCTGCGTATTTTTCCACCAACTAATAGGATTGTCACATGCAGCCAGGCGTTTTTCTTGGTGATAGCTCTCGATCATTTTTACTACATCTTTTGACATCGCGTAGGTCTCGTCATCGCTGCTTGACTCAAGAAACTGAGAGAGAGATTCTGTGATAGATTTGCTTGTTGAAGGTGTTGGTTCTGTCACTGAAACTTTTAGTTCTATTATTATAGTAGAATTTGATAATTTCCGTTTATTAATGACGTTTTATCTCAACGGTCCACATCCGCAGGACATCCGCAGTCCAAAGTGCGGATGCAGATGCGGATGCGGATGCGAGAAAATGTGCGGATGTTCCGCGAATGCGGATGCGGATGCGGATGTGACCTACATCACTAATATATATATATATATATATATATATATATATATATATATATGATGAATAAAACCACGAAGGAAAAAGAAACACAAAGGGGTGCTCAAGCGCTTTCGTCTAATGACATCCTCAGGAACACTGGAGTGAAAGGACAGATCAAGGCAATATATAGGTTACAAAAATAAACATACATACATACACATTCACATATATATACATATATATATATACATATATATATATATATATATAAATATATACATATATATAGTAAGCATAGAAAAAAATTGTGGAGGAGCCAACATTATATGGTCACAGAAGAATAAAGAAATAAAAATAAATATAAATATAAATTGAGAAAAAATTAATTACAAAATAGTGCCTTAGTGATATATATGTCACAGCCTAAATAATCATAAAGAAATAAACAGGCAATAAAAAAACCCATAAATACATATACATACATATATATATATTATACATATATATACACATACTATATATATATATATATATATATAAGACACTTTTAGCACTTTGGCCGACCTTCCATATAAATTCAAATGGCTTTTTTATGGAACAGGTCACAAAAGAATAAAGAAATAAAATAAATATAAATATTGTAAGTGGAGTCTACCAATTCAAGCTCATAGGGAGGATTTACAATCGATTTAATAGATGCTGCCAAATTGATATATATGTCACATTATTAAAAATAAAAAATTGAAAGATAAATTTTAAGAGAGGCACACCAATTTATAAGGGAAAAATTACCACATATGCATATTATAGTCACAAACGAATACAAAAGTACAAATAAATATAAATTGGAAAACAAAATGATCCCTAGATGATATATAAAGAACAATAAAAATATATACAACATATTTACGGTATATATACGAAATATAAACGCAATATATACAGAATATATATATATATATATATGCATAAGGAAAAAAAAATTACCAAATTTGTTTTTATAATTATTGTCTGAGAAAACGGTAGGTCGCAAAAGAATAAAGAAATAAAAATAAATATAACTTGAAAAAATTACAAATAATACACGTACACATATATACCCGCATACCCAAATATATATATACATATACACACATATATACAAACACACACACACACACACACATATATATATATATATATATATACAAGCTTGACCTTCACGAAATGAGAACATCCCGCAGAACCTTTGTGAGGTTGTAAGGTAAGGTAAGGTACATACACATATACATATATATATATATATATTTAACTGCATACATACATACATACATACATATACACACATACATACATACATATACACACATATACATACAAACACATTTAACTGCAATGACCCCACACATACGCACATACACATACATACATACACATACACTCATACAGCAAAAAATTGAAAAATAAAATTGTAAGGGAAACAACAGACAAAAACAAATTTTTTACCAAAGATTTAACAACCTGCCCTTTTTGTTTAAATCCATTCTGAAGGAATTCAGAGCAACGGGATCAAGTTGAAACAGACCTTTACTCATGTTAAGGTTATTTGTAAGTTGAATTATAGCCGACTCAAGAATTTTCTATTAACAATGTTGCTAGAGTGAAACAAACTGAAACATTATTCCAATCAATACAATGGGATAACTCTGACAAATGGACAAAAAGGGCACTGGACAACTGTCCCGTTCTAACGGAATATTGATGCTGTTTTACACGCGTTTGCAAATCCTTTCCCGTCTGACCTATGTAAAAGGAATCACATTGCTTACACCCAATTTTATAGATAATGCCTAAATTATTGGTAGGGCTATTTTTTACTATGATGTTTTTCACAATATTGTTATATGAAAAAACTACACTGATATCCAAAAGTTTAAGTACATTAGCAATGCCTAAGAAGCCCGGGAAAAATGGAAGTACTAAAATATTCTTTGACAAGGTGCAAGTGTTATTATTCACACGATAGAAGGTTCGTTTAGCCTTATTAAGACAAGATTCCATGAACGCAGAAGGGTAACACAACTCACTTCCAATACCGTTGATATTTTCCAATTCGGCATCGATGTATTCAGGACTGGCGATCCTAAGAGCGCGGAGAAACATTGAGGAAAATATGGCCTTTTTATAGGGTGTCATGTCCAGAGTAAAAGTGTACGTAGGACAAATTGTTTGTTTTTTTCCGATATATACTAAACTTAAAACCCGGGCTATCCCTATGAACACGCACATCCAAAAACGGGATTGAGTTGTCTTGTTCCACTTCTAAGTAAATTTAATGGAGGGGACTTGGTCATTTAACTGAAGGAGGAAGTCATCCAGTCACGATTCATGGGCCAGATACACAAAATATCGTCGACGTACCGCAACCAAGGGATGCCAACCCCCAAGATTCTCGGAATGTAAGTAATTTCAAAAAACTCCATATAAATATTGGAGAGAAGGGGCGACAAAGGGTTGCCCATGGCCATACCAAAAACTTGTTGATAATGCTCGCCATATATAATATGGGGGTGATGGCGATAGTTGTGACAGTGAAACTATAGATTAACACGTGGTACCGATGTATGCAAGTTTATTTCAGCCAAATTAATTGTATTTGTAAATGAAGTGTTAACAAGCAGAGCCTTCGGCTCCCTGCCCTACGGGCGGGGCTTGTGCTTCGCAAACTCGCCTACGGCGAGGGCACGTTAGAGTTACCCCTTTTGGGGGAGGTCATTCTCCCTCTCCCCCAAAAAAACCCTCACCCCCTTGTTGCATAATCCCCCTCCCCCCACCCCTCCTCCATTACCCCCTCCCCCACTACACTCTTCCCCATTACTCCATCCCCCACTACCCCATCCCCACTACACTCTCCCACATTACCCCCTCACCCTCCCCATTACCCCCTCCCACATTACCCCCTCCCCCAGGGGTTTCGTTATACTTAATGTGAAAAGATGTCCTGCGCCCGTAATCGGTGGTGTATGTATATAACGTTATTTAAAGGGCCGAAAAGTGGGCATCCTCATAGGCATTCCTTCCGAGACCCACTTACTCACATGTGATGCAGCATGTTGGGACTCCAGCTGGGAGCACGTCGGGGATTGAGGAAAATGTAACTCCCATCCCTAACTTCTCCCCAATAAGTGGGTTGGATATGCATCCTGAAGTGATAACAATCAATCTCCCTCTCATTCAGGAAGGGATGTTGCGAATTATCAACAGGTGATGAGAGTCAACACCTGCGACAACATTACTAGTAGTAACAGGGACCCTTCATTGCCAAGAAGCGAGATGTCACTGCCCTCTCCTCTGCCTTCTAATACAGCAGATACAAGATACATATACATCTGAGCAGATACAAGATACATATACATCTGAGCAGATACAAGATACATATACATCTGAGCAGATACAAGGATTTAAGTACCTGGGTCAAATTATCACCAGCAACTTGAGTGACGACTCAGGCATAAGGAAACAATATTGAAGTTACTGTATTAATGCAAACATGATTATAAGGAACTTCAAATTCTGTACAAGCGAAGCTAAATACACTCTTTTTCATACTTTCTGCACTAATATTTTCGGGCAGCAACTCTGAGTTAATTTAAAAAAGGCTCCTGCAGAATTCTGAATTTACTTTATCTTTTTGACTGCTGCATAAGTTACCGCCAAGGCACTCAGTGTTCGCTTACCGCAACGTTTCGAGCCTCCATGAAGTAACAAGACCTTCTCAATACAGTCCATTGCGAAGAATTAAAACTCAGACAATCCAATTGTCCAAGCTATTCAGCATTTCTGTTTAATTTCTTCTTGACTGTGGACTTCTTGGTATGAAAGTGCTTGTCTATAGCTCCAGTTAATTCCTGCACTGACTTTTTCATTACATGTGCTTTTTAGTTAATTTTTAGTGCTAGCTTTGTGTATCTGTTGTTATTAATTTTATTATTACTCGTTTCATTTACGTGTATGATTGTTATTCCTTTATTACCGTAGTCCTTTTGTTTTTAAAATTTATTATTTAATTAATTAGATGCATCGTTTATTACCTTGATGAATACTGTACTTTTTTATGGGATTTATCTCCTACCACTGAACATTATCATTATCATTTCAGTATAGCGGGAACGATGGAAGTTATAGCATATAGTGCGTTCCGTAAACTTAAAAATCGAAAAAGCGATTTTTAGCTATAGTAATTTTTGGTGTTGTTAAATATTTATTTCTACCTCTATTGTAACATGGATGAGCAAAAATATTTGCATTTTAGAATTTTAACTACGGTCTTTAGTGATGTACTATGACCCTAAAGAAATTTAAACGTCAATTTGTAGAAATTGAAAAACATTGCAGATGGGGCAAATTGTAACGGGGAAAATTATAATAATTATGTCGTAAATTATAAAAATTATAATGCTGGGGTAAATTATAACAATGTTAAAGTGTTTGTTGTGAAGCGTATCTTCACACAAAAGATGGTCTTGTTTTTGTTAAAATTATAAATTAGAATCCGATTGAAGTTGATTTTTGAAGTGCTTTGTCATTTCTTTTTATTGAAAGGGTTTTTATAATTTGGTTTTCCTTCAAATTAAATTTTAATTCTATTGTTCGTTTTATCGCACAAAAACCCTACAGGAAAATTTAGGATAAATATTTACGTTCGTTACAACTTCCCCTTAATTTTACTAGTCTCTCCCACTATCACAGCTTTTGCCATAGGGGGAGTATTATGTAACAGGTTACCAACATTTTTCAAACGTAAATAATGTACAGGGTGTCCGAGAATTATCTGTACAATTTTTGGCTGTTATTAAAAGTCAACCATGAAGTGTAGAAATTCCAGTGTTGTCCCATTTTTACAGAGAATCTCATTAAGTTTTTTTCTGATACCACGTTTTGACAAGTTTTTTAGAAATGTACGCGGGTGACAGACATTGATGATTTAAAAGCAAGAATCACAGCTGCTATTGAGCGAATTGATGTGGATATGCTGCAGCGTACATGGCAACATTTGGAGTATCGATTGGATGTTTTGCGAATCACTAATGGTGCACATATCGAATGTTTGTAACAACGTTACTTTAATAAAAGAAACCTTTGAAAATACAGATTCTAAATAATCTTGTTTAAGAATTTTACGTGTGTTATCAAGAATTTATAAAAGATGAAATTGTACAGATAATGTTCGGACACACTGGAATTTCTAAAAAAACTTGTCAAAACTTGGTATCAGAAAAACTTAATGAGATTCTCTGTAAAATGGGACAACAGTGGAATTTCTACACTTCATGGTTGACTTTTAATAACAGCCAAAAATTGTACAGATAATTCTCGGACACCCTGTATATATACAGGGTGGGCCGTAAGTTTCCATACATAGGAAAAATAAACATTTTTTCATGGACAACCATTTTTATTTATATAATATGCTCTACATGGTTGCCATTGTTTTGAAACACATTTCAATACGTGTTCCCCACTGTTGATGAACACGCATTAGCACAGTTGACGTTATGCTTGTAATGGCGTTTGGTGATACGTTCCTTTAGATGATTTATGTCTCGTATCTTTTCCTGATACACCATGGCCTTCAAGTGCCCCCAAAGATAGAAATCAAGGGGGGTGAGATCTGGGGATCAGGGAGGCCACTCCACAGGACCACGCCGACCATCCAAGCATCCGGAAACTGCTGATCCAAATACCGACGTACGTGAAGACCATAATGAGTGGAGCTCCATCTTGCTGGAAGTAAACTGGGAAGTTACCTTCCTCGTTTAGCAGGATGGGAAAATCTCTTCTTGCAACATGTTAAGATACCTTTCGGCATTAAGATTTCCACTGACAAAAATTGGTCCAATAATTCTGTCACCCCATATCCCGGCCCACACCATCACTTTACCGGCACCTTGCATCTTCGTCGGACTCAGCCAGTTAGGGTTAGCATTACTCCAATAACGTATGTTTTGCCGATTACCTCTCCATTGACGTAAAAATTTGCTTCATCAGTAAACAAGATCTTACGTCAAACGCATATTCTTAGGGTATCTGAAACATAAAAACAAACGTTTAATTTTTCCTATGTATGGAAACTTACGGCCCACCCTGTATATATATATATATTATATATATGCTGGTAGATAAATGGGTACCCTAGGTGGCCTAGTGGTTAAGACGCTGGGCTGCTGATGGGGCGTGGTTCGGATTCCACACGGTCTGTGTGTATCATAAAAAATCTCAGGAACCATTCTGAGTTCATCCCATATATATATATATATATATATATATATATATATATATATACATATATATATATATATATATATATTAGGGTGGTCCACAGAGTGGGGTAAAAAATCGAAGTTCAATTTTCTTTCCTCCCAGGCTATAATCTGGTTTCCTTTTAGCTAAAAATATTTCATGTAAACTTTAAGGCAAATCGAATAACTTTTAGGGGTGGCTCAAAGCTGTTTTTTGTATACCATTATGCCCTTTATTAATATAGTGAATATTAAAAGAAACATTATTTACAGATACATTAACTAATGATTATTTTTCTTTCAGATAGATTTATTAAATTTACAGGTTTTGCAATGTCAAATAAACGTACATTTTACTTAATGAAAAAGTCAGAGGAAACAATCACTGGAGCCAAGCTGCCTTCCCGTGGCCAGGTCCTCCGCATGTTCCTCCACCTCATCAAGTCTTGAAGAAGGAGATCAAACCTAGTTCAGAAGCTGTTTTTGAAGAATTGCGTCTCTTCTGGGAGAGAGCCTGAATCCCTACTCAAAGGAAAGACCACATTCTTCACAAAATTCAGGCTCTACACTTGGAGTGGAAAGCGTTAAGAAGAATGCTGGGAGGAAAAGCAACTCTCAGTTAGAAAGAGAGAACCTTTCAGGAAGAAATGGAGAACCTATTTGATGTCGCCCATGCTGATGCCTTTACCTTAATCAAAAATGAAGAAGACCGGCAGTTCTTGATCCAACAAAGGAAAGCGGGACGAGTGGGATCAATGGTCTCTGCAGATATGGTGACTGACAAGGCAGAAAAGAGAGCTGCTGAGAAGCAAATGAAATTGGTAATAGGAAGCGAAAGCTGAAGAAGAAAAATATGCTGCTTCACAGGAGTTATGCTAGATCAGGAAGTTCTTCTTCTAAGTCTTTATGTGAGTCAGAAAGAGAAGATGAAGATTACCTTATTAATCCCCCATCTACCAGCGGACCAACTCCACCAAAGAAAAAGGCAGCAAAGAATATCATATCTCCTGAATTGGCTGCTGCTCTGGATAGGACTGGCATCAGTGACAGGAGGGCCACCTTTGTATTAGCTGAAACTGCATCTAGCCTTGGTCAAGATCTTTCAGAGGTGAACATCTCTCGTTCTTCAATCAAAAGGCACCGAGAGAGGCATCGAAGGCAAATAACCCATGCCATTAAAGCTAGCTTTAGTCCAAGTATTTCGATTGTCCACTGGGATGTGAAGTTGATCCCTAATCTACTTGCCAAGAATGAAAAGGTAGACAGACTCCCAGTCCTTGTCTCTTCAGTTGAATCAGGTGATTCAAAACTGCTTGGTGTTCCCAACTACCAAGTGGAACAGGGAAGCTCATCACTGCAGTGTATAATCTTCTTTCCGAATGGAACATAGATAAGTCAATAATCGGAATGTTATCAGATACTACAGCATCAATACAGGAACAAACAGGGGAGCATGCGTTCTTCTGGAACAGAAACTTGGTCGACCACTCTTCTATTTTGCCTGTAGGCATCATTGCATGGAAGTCATGTATGGAGGAGTGTTTGAAGCAGTCCATGGTTCATCTTCTGCCCCTGAGCCACTTTTGTTCAAAAGGTTCCAATCTATGTGGGACTACATTGATTTAAAACCTTCTCTACATCACAGGATGATGATGAGATGAAGGAGCAAGTTGATCCTTTCAGAAATGAAATAATTGCCTTTGCCAAAGAACATCTGGCCACTGGAAATTTTCGAGATGACTATAAAGAGTTTTTGGAACTTTCTTTGATCTTTCTTGGTGAAAAAATTGAAAGTTACACATTCAAACGTCCTGCTGGCAAGCACTATGCAAGGTGGATGGCTAAAGTTATCTATGCCATCAAAATGTGGCTTTTTCGAAATCAAATCACCCTGACTCCTCGAGAGAAGGAGGACTTGAAAACCCTTACCCTTTTTGGAGTCCTAATCTACTTAAAAAGCTGGATCACTGCTCCTATTCCATCACAAGCTCCGAAGAATGATCTGGATCTTATCCAAAAGTTAAAGGACTATCATGACCAGAAAGTGGCCAAAGCAGCTCTCAAGAAATTTGAAAACCACCTATGGTACTTATCAGAAGAGCTGGTGGCCCTTGCTCTCTTCGATCAAACTGTTGCACCAGACACCAAGGGAATCATGGTCCAGTGTATGAGGGAAAAGGAGGGGTCATTAGACTTCTCAAAGAGAAGAAGACTCAAGGAATGCAAAGCAACACTGAAATTAGAACTCTTGCCACAAAGAACTCATTAAAGCTTTTTAAGGCCCTACCGATCAATATTAGTTTTCTTGATGATGACCCCAGCACCTGGAGGAGAATGAAACTTCCAAGAAGCTAAAAGAATCATAGGAAACATCAAAGTAGTTAATGATCATGCTGAAAGGGCAGTAGCTCTCATTCAGACCTTCAGCGGAACTCTGACGAAAGGAGAAGATCAACTCCAGTTTCTCTTAAGTGTGGTGGATGAGCACCGAAAGAGGTTTCCTGATTCTAACAAGTCCACAATCTTAGCTGGGCAACAATGAGTGGCCTGGTCAGCCATGATACCCCCGCCAACAAGCGGATAATACCCATATATATGGGGGGGGGACCCAGAAGCCATGAATGTGGACTTCTGGGGGTAGTTGAGCCACCTCTAAATATTAACCGATTGAACCCAAAGTTTGCTCAGAGAAGTGTTTTGGGAAAAGGAACCCAATGAAACCCTGGGAGGAAGAATTTAAAATCTTCCATTTTGTGGACCACCCTATATATATATATAAGTTTTATATATATATATATATATATATATATATATATATAGAGAGAGAGAGAGAGAGAGAGAGAGAGAGAGAGAGAGAAGCAGTAAAAAATTTTATTGTATGAAAACACTAACATTTGGTAAAATACCAAGACCCTTCATCGATTTTATAATGGTTAAGGATAGATAAAACTACAAATTGTTATAATTATCCCCACCCTCATCTCATATATATATATATATATATACAGTATATACGAGTTAACCTAAACTATAATTAATCTGAACTAGTCTTGTGTGCTATTTTTAGTTAATATACACGTATGCACGTAACCTTGGATCATATTTGTATTACACAGGAAAGACATTCATTGTTTGTAACTCGCTCTCTAATTATGCCTTATTTATTTGGATTATCTCATTTATCGTTGAGAATCTTCTAATAATTATAGCGATTGCAGCTTTCTGCTCTATTGCATTGTCAGCACAGTAGGAAATATTGGAGCCATAATAATTATAAGTAAATATGGATTAATCATTTGGGACCAATTTCTTCACACATTTCAAATTTTACTCTAGAATTATTTAATAAAGAATTATTTAATAAAGAGTTATTTAATAAAGAATTACAAAGGCCTGCGATGGTTTTGTTGTCCGAAATATTTTATCACTTATATAGTAATTTTTTGCACGCCGATTCCGAAAATAATATTAATTTTTCGCCATCACGTACAGATTTTTCACAAAATGTCATATTTCATATTACATATGTAAGTAATTTTTATTAAAATTGACTCAATTAAATTTTGATTAAAAACTACTGCCTATAAATGCTTCCAGATAAGAAGTGACGTCATAGCGTCTTCTAGAACATTCGAGAAACGCACCGCTCGTATATAAGTGATTGACAAGCCACGAGATGAGTCAGCTGTCTAGTGCGTGCGAGATTATAGTTCTTTATTATTCAAAGGTGCGCGGTGAATATATTTCTCTTTTGAAATTTGTTTATTTGTTGCTATGGCAACTAGAGGGTGTGTAAAGAGCCCAAACATTTTCTGTTATATTTGTGAAAAATTTACTATGCAAAACAGAGGCGAGATATTACAGACTTCGTCAAGAAAGCATACTATGCGTACTTCGGAATGAAACTTGGGGATCAAGACAAATCATGGGCTCCACATAAAGTTTGCAGTGTTTGTGTTGAACAACGTAGACTGTGGAGTAAAGGTAAAAAGGATTCTTTACCTTTTGGGATTCCAATGGTCTGGCGTGAGCCTAGAAATCATAGCAATGACTGCTATTTTTGTTCATGTAACGAGCAAGGCTACAATACTAAAAATAAAAAGGAAATTTCTTATCCAAACTTTCAGTCTGCTATAAGACCTGTTGCTCATGGACCTGGTATACCTGTACCTACTAAACCAAATACTCTTGATATAACTTCATCTGATTCCGTGTCTGATGACGATGGAAACGATGATCTTGATTGTTTTCAAACCGAAATATCTGGTGAACCCCAATTGTTTACACAAAATGAACTTAATGATTTGGTAAGAGATTTGTGTCTCCTGAAGGATTCTTCAGAGATTTTGGGATCCAGACTTCATGCAAAGAACTTGCTTTCTCCCGGGACGTCATTTTACTGGTACAGAAATCGAGAAAAAGAATTCATCCAATATTTTTCTCAAGAAAATTCACTGGTATATTACAACAATGTTTCGGAACTAATACTTAAGCTAGGCGCTGCAGTCTATGACCCAAATGAATGGAGACTTTTCATTGATTCCTCCAAAAGAAGTCTAAAAGGCATCCTCCTTCACAACGGTAACTTGTATGCATCCGTTCCTGTGGCTCATTCGGTTCACTTGAAAGAAACGTACGAAAATCTTGAGCTTCTTCTAGCTAAGGTTAAATACAAAGAACACGGTTGGTTACTTTGTGGAGACGATAGCCGAGCAAGAACTCAGCAATGGATAAAAAAGGAATGGCCACGCAGAGTCAACCTGACACCTGGTTCTAAAAACATTCAACGTGAAAGTTTGGTTGACACGAAGAAAGTCCTTTTACCTCCGCTTCACATAAAATTGGACTTGATGAAGCAATTTGTTAAGACCTTGGACGAAGATGGAGATTGTTTTAAGTATCTGTGTGGCAAATTCCCAACTCTTTCGGGAGCAAAATTGAAAGAAGGAATTTTCGTTGGTCCCCAGATTACAAAACTGACTTTGGATGAACACTTTGAAAGAACAATGAACAATTTTGAAAAAGAAGCGTGGATTGCTTTTAAAGATGTTATCAGCAAATTTTTGGGGAACAACAAGGACCCAAATTACCAAAACATTGTGAACAACATGCTAAATAAATTCAAAGTTGGGTTGTAATATGAGTTTAAAATTACATTTCTTACATTCACACTTGGATTACTTCCCTGAGAATCTTGAAGCACTCAGCGAAGAACAAGGAGAACGGTTTCACCAAGACATCAAAGAAATGGAGAAGAGATATCAGGGAAGGTGGGACATCAGCATGATGGCTGATTACTGTTGGATGTTGAAACAGGATACTCCAGAATTATTACATAAAAGAAAAGGAACAGCGCGTACATTCGAGACTAAAAGGCATAGATCTCACAAGGAAACTCAGGATAAATAAAGATGAATATGTAATTGACGTTAATAGTCTTCTTTCTTTTTAAAGTTGTTTGTATTTGTAATTAGTATAGCAAAGCGAAATAGGTACCTAATGCAAATTGAAATAAATAATATTTATTTATGTTGTTTTTTTCCCTTCCAGTTAGCAGAAAATCCTTACGTGATATCCTTACGTGATAAAAAAAAATGGACTCTTTATTCGAAAACAACTCTTACAAAGTTCTCATTCGCAGGTCTGTGTTATTTAATAAAGAATTATTTAATAAAATACAGATCGAAGTATGTTAGAAATATACACTCAGCAAAGTTTCGTGCGTCGGTCTCTCTCTTCACAGATAGGTCAGGCTTCCAGTTCTTGGCCTGGCCTGATGGAGGAGCGAGTTGCTCTCTTGCGATCTCTATCGCACATAGCCAGGCACACCCGGCTCATCCGGTATATCGGGTGGCCCAAAAAAAACGCCTTGAGATTTGAACATCAATAACTTCAAAAATATGCAGTTCACACTTCCAAACTTTACATAACGTTTACCTCAATCTATTGATAAGCCATCACAAAAATTTCAGACCTCTACATAAAATACTTTTTCCACAGCTGAGGGAACAATGAGGTATAGTGAAAAAAACGAATATCCTAAATCCTAAATGTGTATAGCTGTATCTGGCAACTATTCTAAGACTTGTAGTAGTTTCTCTAGCCTATGGATAATCTGTTAGTCTCTGAAAAACGTCAGCTGATATAGGCTACGCCCATCTTAAATACTGTTTTTTAAACTTACCCTTCAAATTATGGTTCTAACTAACAGTGAAAAAGCGGTGAGTGAAAAGTGTTTCTTGGAAAAAAGATGGACTGGGGCAAGAATTTTGAGGGAATTTCCAGGAATAACTTGTAATGTTACGTCTGTGAATAGAATAATTAAAAAACTTAAAACAACCGGTTTGACAGCACAGAAGCGTGGAAGTGGTCGGCGTAAAACAGTTTACACTCAAGACAGTATAGCAATGATCGAAATGATGAGCCTATCTCAAGACGATCGACCTGGGTCACACTGCTCTCAGAAGAAAATTGCAAGAAATTTAGGTATCAGTCGAAGCTCCATACAAAGAATGCAGAGAACGGTAGGACTTAAAGCATTTAAAAGGATCTATGTTTCAAGACGTGATAGCAATGTAAGAGCTAAAAGAAAAATTCGTTGTAGAAAATTGCTTGATAGATTTTCGTCCAATGATGTTAAAAAAAAAATAGTTTTTACAGATGAAAAATATTCCACCAACGAGATTGCTCGAAACTCACGGAACGATGTTGTTTATGGTTGGCGTAAGAAAGACATTCCTTCATCGAGACTTTACCACCAGACAAGTCAGTTTTCCAAAAAAATCGTGGTATTAGCAGGTGTATCGTAGAATGGAAAGACGAAAATTCATTTCATTTCAGAAAATAAAAAAATTAATTCCGAAACCTATGTAAATCTCTTCGAGGAGAATCTTTTGCCTAATTGTCGGTGTCTGTATTATGGAAACAATTTCATACTCCAACAAGATGGTGCTACAGCTCATACTAGCAAGTTCACACAGGATTATCTACAACAGAATGAAGTCAACTCCATTGGAAAAAACTACTGCCCCCCCACCCCCACCCCACCGCAATCGCCCGATTGCAATCCTATGGATTTGCATATGGAACACTCTAGCAGAGAAGATTTATGAAGGCCAAACAGAAAAGTTTGCAGAAATGCAATTAAAGAAAAAATACTCGAATGTTGGACAAAATAACATTAGCAGAAATCAGAAAATGTATCATGTGGAAGAAAAAGTTAAGATTAGTTTGTAAGCAGACGGCGGACATATTGATCATATTTGTTGATAAGATGTGAATATAAATTTTTTTCAGTTTATGATATTCGTTTTTTTCACCATACCTCATTGTTCCCTCAGCTCTGGAAAAAGTATTTTATGTAGAGGTCTGAAATTTTATGATGGCTTATCAATTGATTGCGGTGAAAGTTTTGTAAATTTTGGAAGTGTGAACTTATATTTTTGAAGTTATTGATGTTCAATTCAAGGCGTTTTTTTTGGGCCACCCGATATATGTGAAAAAGATGTTTAACTCTTCATACTTCCACTTAAACTATAAATACATTGATGATTAATTAGATTGATTATATATATATTATTATATATATATATATATATATATATATATATACAGTACAGGGTGGGCCGTAAGTTTCCATACATAGGAAAATAAAAAAAATTTTATGGACAACCATTTTTATTTATATAATATGCTCTACATGGTTGCCATTGTTTTGAAACACATTTCAATACGTGTTCCCCACTGTTGATGAACACGCATTAGCACAGTTGACGTTATGCTTGTAATGGCGTTGGTGATACGTTCCTTTAGATGATTTATGTCTCGTATCTTTTCCTGATACACCATGGCCTTCAAGTGCCCCCAAAGATAGAAATCAAGGGGGGGTGAGATCTGGGATCTGGGAGGCCACTCCACAGGACCACGCCGACCAATCCAAGCATCCGGAAACTGCTGATGATCCAAATACCGACGCACGTGAAGACCATAATGAGGTGGAGCTCCATCTTGCTGGAAGTAAACTGGGAAGTTACCTTCCTCGTTTAGCAGGGATGGGAAAATCTCTTCTTGCAACATGTTAAGATACCTTTCGGCATTAAGATTTCCACTGACAAAAATTGGTCCAATAATTCTGTCACCCCATATCCCGGCCCACACCATCACTTTACCGGCACCTTGCATCTTCGTCGGACTCAGCCAGTTAGGGTTAGCATTACTCCAATAACGTATGTTTTGCCGATTAACCTCTCCATTGACGTAAAAATTTGCTTCATCAGTAAACAAGATCTTACAAATGCATATTCTTAGGGTATCTGAACATAAAAACAAACGTTTAAATTTTCCTATGTATGGAAACTTACGGCCCACCCTGTATATATATATATATATATATATATATATATTATAATTATATATATATCTATATATATATATATATATATATAATAATTTTATTTATTTATTTATTTATTTTATTTATTTTTAGGGATATATGCCCGAGTTGGTGAAACATTTGTTTAAATTTTCGTCCGTGAACATTTTTTTACCCAGTAGGTCGAACAGGTTATATATTTTTAATTTCGAAGCGTTTTTTTACAGTATTATAATACAATGCTTATTTTTTTAAATTTCACCCGCGTCAGGATTTTAATTGAAAAAAATCGAAGTCAAATAATTCGTCTCTTATGCTTCTTCAGACTTCACACACACCACACACACCTGATTTGTTTTAGGTTAAGTTAGGCTAACCTGTTCACTTAACCTAGTGTAACCTAATCTAAAAAATGTAGATTGTACAAAAAAATTTGACTTATTTACAAAGTTCGATCTAATTGGTAAAAAAGTAGCTTACTATTGGCGTCACCTGGGGGATTTAGGCACACCACACACACACACACACACACACACACACACACTTGAACTAAGATTAACAATTATTCTTAATTAGGTACATGGAGTCTAGTTATGGAGAAAGAAGAAGACCAACCCTTGAACCAGTATAGTTTAATGGTTAAACGTTTCGGAAGAAAGATTCCGTCATCAGTTACTAAATTACAGAACAAAAGCCTTAAACCTTTTTATTATATTCTACATGAATTTTATGGTTTATAAAAGGGTGAAAATATCTTAAATTGTAATTAGTTGCGTAGAGATAAGAGAACGGGGATGAAATTGAGAGTTGAGGAAGAGATATTATGGTTTGAGTGATACGATGAATTTATCTTTATTTATTTCTCGAAACTTTTTACATTCTTTCCTTTTTTGATCGAAATTATTCCAGAAGTTTGGTCCACTGAACTAAAAAAAGATTTTGTCTCAAAATAGTAATAATAACAATGATTATTAACATTAATAATAATAATAAAACTAAAAAGTCAATAATAGCATTCAAGAAAACCGATAAAAAATTGTGTGTGTGTGTGTTATACACACACACACCTTTGGTTAGCTTCTGCTCGAATTGTTCATTCTGACGAAGGTCAAGCTTTTCACTCCACCTTAGACCTACAATTTAACGTAGAATCCGAGCCACGCCCCATCAGCAGCCCAGCGTCTTAACCACTAGGCCACCTAGGGTACCCATTTATCTACCAACCACTTTCTTTTATTGTGTGGAAGGAAGAACAGCTAGGTTTTGCTGCGCGCCGGCTGCCGTCGGGTCTCGAACCCAGGGCCGATGGATTCGTAGTCAGCGACGCTAACCACTACACCACCGAGGCGCATATATATATATTTATATATATACACACACACACACACACACACAGGGTTATATTTTCATTATTTGAAAAAGTACGATAACTGAAAATGGAGAATTCATTCTACTGAAAAGGAATAAAAATCCCTGAAACATATTATATACAATATATACAGGGTTGCGCAGAAAAAGGTAAACTGTTGTTTTTATTACCAGAATAGCTTATTTTTCTGCTCAGTATTAGATCATTCAAAAATGTGTTATTTTTAACACCATGTTTTTATGATATTAGTTTATAATACTCTCGTATTCTCTTTGTTTTAGGTGATTTTAGGTGATTTTAAAATGCGGTTAGTCCTAAACCTGCTATTTAACATTCCTTCATGTAGTGACGAAGATCTTATGTTAATTAAACAATTGCGTGTTGAGAAACAATATGAAGCCAGAAAAATGATGGCTATGTTTCTAAATATATCATAGACTCGTTCCGGTGTAGAAAAGGATTATGCGTAAAATTGATAAAATGGGGAATATTAAAAGAATTGAAGATCACGGGAAGCTCGCACTGAAGAAAATATCGTAATAGTTCTTAGTCAGGAAGGTCGTCCAGGACACGCATTACGCCAGATTAAGTTGCAGCGGAAACGGGAATATCAAAACGTTTCATTCAAAGATGATTTGCAGTTGAAAGTTTATAAATGCCACCTTGTACGCAGCATAACTGATGTCAGTAAGGTGAAACGAATGGAAAGGTCTCAAAATCTTTTTGAAAGGTTTCCCCATATTAATAGGATTTGGTTCAGTGATAAAAAATCATTTACATTTCAATCTCCTGTCAACACTCAAAGTGATCGTGTGTACTCTGCAGCAAGAACCAAGAGAGAAGTAACATCAGAAAGATTTTTACTGGAGCGGTCTAACTTCTCTATGAAAGTGATGATCTCGTGTTTTGCCTCGAAAATGGGTAAAAGTGATGTCGTTTTGTTTAACCAGGGGTTAAAATAAATACTGTATACTATCTCGATAATGTGTCAGAAAAATTTGTGAAAGAAGCAGTGCGCATTACACCAAGATGTTGCAACAAGCCATACTGCCTGCCTAACCATTGAATATCGAGACAGAGAAGTTCTTAACTACGTAAAACCTGACGAAAGGCCGGCTAACAATCCAGAGTTGTGCTCATTTGATTTTGCAATATGGAACGAGCTAAAATAAAGAGTTTACAAGAACTTCACGTTTGATAACATGCTCAATTGAAGGTAAAGATTGTGGAAAAGTGGAATCCTCTGCCACAGAGTTTCATAAACAGGGCTCTTGTTAGTTGGCGCTATTGTTTGGAGCTTTGCGTTCAAGAAAATGGTGAAAACATCGAACATTTGATTTCATAATATTGGTAATACTCTGGAGTAATTAAATAAATAGTTTTCGATGACATTCTCTTTCTGCAAACTGAAATACACACTTTAAAAGACAATAGTTTACTCTCTCTCTCTCTCTCTCTCTCTCTCTCTCTCTCTCTCTCTCTCTCTCTCTCTCTCTCTCTCTCTCATCTATATATATATATATATATATATATATATATATATATAAAAGAAAGAATTTTCACATTTTTGTTTAGAAAGTATTGCAAAGAATTTGAACATTCAGACGAAAAAAAAACAAAAAAAAACTATTGGGTGAAATTTTTTTGGCTGATATCAGATCATATAAAATATATATTTTTTATATTAATAGCGAGTTATATAACCGAAATCGAACGTAAAACTTCGATAATCTTGAAAATAAGGTGTGTATATATATATATATATATAAAATTAAATTAGAAATGAAAATAAGATAGTATTTTTATATTTTAAAAAGATTAAATTGGAGAATGTCTTTATTTTAATGCAAGGAAAAGAAGGTTCTTTTATTCCCTGCAAAAATCAATTTTTGAATTAGGTTCACGTGTATACAATTTCTTTTATTTCATTGCAGCTTTTGGACTATATTCTACGTGAAGTAACAAAGTAAATGGAACGTAAATTAAGTCTCGAAATGTTATTTTAAGATATACAAAAACAAAAAATGGCTCTTATTTGTTTTTGTAGCTTTTGCTATACGTATTATCATACGAGTTTTGTATATATATATAGATAGATAGATAGATAGATAGATAGTGCCACGCTTCAGGCATTCCTTATGCAGGCATACAGTTTTTCTCAAGTGCGTATCGAGTGGTATTTGGGGAGATCGCGTGTTTGATGTATTCTCTCGAAGTTCTCTCTCACTCTCAAATAAGACCTTCATTGTTCTGAACCAGAGACATCGTACTGGAGCCACACATGGCACCCCGAATTGAAGAACTCAAAGTTAGTCACGCTGGCCTTCCGCCATGTAACAACCATTATAATAGGCGCTTCACCTGGGCAGTGGGCATATTTGTTATTCCTTAATTTAAATAACTCATAATTTATTTAATCACGCACATTCTTGTAATTCATCCAATAAGCTACTGCGCAATCATTATTCAATCAATAATGAAATTGGAATCTCATTTGTTCTGTGAATTCACTTCACAACAATTCAAGCGTACATACTTTCATTCACTGCACGCATTGCAACGTTATTCACTCTAAACAATTATCGTTCATCGTTTTGTTAATCAGTCTAAAAAAACCTCACGGAGTTTATTAATCTCCTTTATTAATGACACTTATTATTTTGATTAACGAGTATTTGATTAGCTATAAGAGAAACTTCTTCAAAAGGATAAGAGATTTCGGACGCTCACCCACCAATAGATTGCCAGTAATAATAATTATGATAATAATGGTTATACGAGTGTATTCTAGTGTTTATTACTATATGCTTTAAAGTAAGAACTTCTTAGTATTCAATATTGTCTTTATTTGGTCCATTGTTGCTGTAGTTGGTGTATCTATAAAAATTAATGAAAAAAAATAAATCATTTGATGGTAATTGATTAATGATATTAATTATTGATAACTAATTGATGATAATAATAATACGAGTATACTGTATTATCTTTATTCCCACCATTGTGGCTGTGGTTGTTATATTTGTTGCTATTATCATTACTATGCTGATGTCCTGCTTCCTAGAATTTTAGAGTTGGCTCGCCATATACTGTAACTGAGCCTGCCTGATGCAACTTGTCAATTTCGTTGCTTACTATCATTCTTATTTGTCAAAATTATCATTTACTACTACTATTATTATTATTATTATTATTATTATTATTAATTTAGCATTTCTTATTATTTATCACTATCTATTATTATTATTACTATTATTGTTATTACTTAGACTACTATTATTTTTATGATACTATCATTTTTATTTGTTCATTCTAATGTCAAAAGACTCCAATCAGTATATGATTCCCAAACAGAAAAGTGCCTTAATGTACATTTCATTTATAACATATTGACCAAAAGATCTGGTGACCCCTAAAACAAAGCAAATAATCTTCAATTAATCTAATTACATTAATATAAGGCCTACAGTCAACAGGCCACTATATATATATATATATATATATAATATATATATATATATAAATAAAAGGTACTACAGTTTGGCTGTATAACACAGGAGCCTAATACGACATTGTAAAATACTGTAAGCCAGGTGAGGTATGCTCCTTCATAGAACATTAATCAGTGAGCTAATATATGCTAAGTTGTTGGGCCTAAAGCAACATTTTCAATAAGTTTATAATAGGGTGAACGAGAGCCTGAGGTAGCGATGTTCGCAGAAAGATGTCTGAAGACACACACACACACACACACAGGTGTGTGTATATAATAATAATAATAATAAAAATGTGCCCTCATTCTTCATCAAGAATAATTAATGTTATTTCTGTCATGTTTTTCTCTACTTTCAAATTATTTAACGAAAGTTTGCATAAAAATTTCTTTAACTTTCAATTCGACCGTAATGGTAATTTTGTTTTTGTTTAAGTTCTACACACACACACACACACACACACACACACACACACACACACACACACACACATATATATATATATATATAGGGTGAACCAAATGTAGGTGGACAGTAAATGATAACGTTTATTTTGAGAATACATATTTAATTTTTTTGTATACTATAATACAAAATAAAATTTAAATAAATTTAGTTATAATATTTAATATAATATAACACAAACACCATAGTTATAATGAACACCATAGTTATAATATAATATAACACAAACCGTATTCAACCTACTGTCCACCTACTTTTGGTTCACCGTATATATGAAAAATTATTTCACGAAAGTGACACGTGAAAAATATTTATGATGAATAAAACCACGAAGGGAAAAGAAACACAAAGTGGTGCTCAAGCGCTTTCGTCTAATGACATCCTCAGGAACACTGGAGTGAAAGGACAGTTCAAGGCAATATATAGGTTACAAAAATAAACATATATATATAGTAAGTATAGAAAAAATTGTGAGAGGAGCAAACACATTTGTATGGGAAAATGATACTTTTAGCACTTTGGCCGACATTCAATATAAATTCAAATGGCTTGTTTATGAAACAGGTCACAAAAGAATAAAGAAATAAAAATAAATATAAATATAAATTGAGAAAAAAAAATTACAAAATAATGCCTTAGTGATGATATATATGTCACAGCCTAAATAACCATAAAGAAATAAACCAACAGATAAAAAACCAAAAATTGTAAGTGGAGTCTACAAATTCAAGCTCAAAAGGGAAGTTTACAATCAATTTAATAGATGATGCCAAATTGATATATATGTCACAAAGAAATAAAGAAATAAACCAAAAAAAAAATAATAATAATAATAAATTGAAAAATAAATTTTAAGAGGGGCACACCAATTTATAAGGGAAAAATTACCAAATGTTTTTTAGTTATTGTCTGAATCATGCATACTATGGTCACAAACGAATAAAAAAGTACAAGTAAATATAAATTGGAAAACAAAATGATGCCTAGATGATATATAAAGAACTATAAAAATATATACAACATATATAAGGTATATATACGAAATATAAACGCAATATATAAAGAGTATATATATATATATATATATATATGCCTAAGGGAAAAAAAAAAATTACCAAAGGTTTTTATAATTATTGTCTGAAAAATCGGTAGGTCACAAAAGAATAAAGAAATAAAAATAAATATAAATTGGAAAAATTACAAATAATACAACTACACATGTATACCCGCATAACCAAATATATATACATATACATACATATATACATACACACACACCACATATATATATACATATATATATATATATATATATATATATATATATATATATATATATACTGTATATATATATATATATATATATATATATATATATATATATATATATATATATATATATATAAAAACATATACACATATACATACATACACATACATATACACATATATACATACACACACATTTAACTGCAATGACCACGCACATACACATACATACATACACATACACGCATACAGCAAAAAATTGAAAAATAAAATTGTAAGAGAAACCTACAGATTTATAAAGAAACAGAGACAAAAACAAATTTTTACCACAGATTTAGCAACCTGCCCTTTTTGTTTAAATTCATTCTGAAGGAATTCAGAGCAACGGGATCGAGTTGAAACAGACCCTTACTCAGGTTATTTGTAAGTTGAATTACACTGGTCAACACTCATTTTATTGCCAATCATATTAGAGTGATTTTGGGGTAACTTTGTGGTGCTGATTCCGAATATGACATCGGTTTTGCTAGATTGGCTCTAATTTATGAGATAATTGGTACCCCATTGAAACACGTAAAAACGCAAAAAATTTAATGTTCAGGCGGAGCCTACTTACAAATCGCATTGAAATTGTCTCAAATCATACAAAAGTAAACACATGAAATACATAATGGCATTTTATTCGGTCTCACCATCTAGAATGTTCCGGTAGTTTCCCATATGCACGCGTTATGGTTACGTTTCCTATTAATTGAGGGTATTCATTATCTCAAGAACTAGAGCCAAATCGGAAAAACTACTTTCATTTTGGAATTCAGCAACTCTGACAAATGGACAAAAAGGGCACTGGACAACTGTCCCGTTCTAACGGAATATTGATGCTGTTTTACACGCGTTTGCAAATCCTTTCCCGTCTGACCTATGTAAAAGGAATCACATTGCTTACACCCAATTTTATAGATAATGCCTAAATTATTGGTAGGGCTATTTTTTACTATGATGTTTTTCACAATATTGTTATATGAAAAAACTACACTGATATCCAAAAGTTTAAGTACATTAGCAATGCCTAAGAAGCCCGGGAAAAATGGAAGTAATAAAATATTCTTTGACAAGGTGCGAGTGTTATTATTCACACGATAGAAGGTTCGTTTAGCCTTATTAAGACAAGATTCCATGAACGCAGATGGGTAACACAACTCACTTCCAATACCGTTGATATTTTCCAATTCGGCATCGATGTATTCCGGACTGGCGATCCTAAGAGCGCGGAGAAACATTGAGAAAATATGGCCTTTTTAATAGGGGTGTCATGTCCCGAGTAAAAGTGTACGTAGGACAAATTGTTTGTTTTTTTCCGATAGATACTAAACTTAAAACCCGGGCTATCCTTATGAACACGCACATCCAAAAACGGGATTGAGTTGTCTTGTTCCACTTCTAAAGTAAATTTAATGGAGGGGACTTGGTCATTTAACTGAAGGAGGAAGTCATCCAGGTCACGATTCATGGGCCAGATACACAAAATATTTGTAGAATTTGTAGACTCCACTTACAATTTTTGGTTTTTTATCTGTTGGTTTATTTCTTTATGGTTATTTAGGCTGTGACATATATCACTAAGGCATTATTTTGTAATTTTTTTCTCAATTTATATTTATATTTATTTTTATTTCTTTATTCTTTTGTGACCTGTTTCATAAATAAGCCATTTGAATTTATATTGAATGTCGGCCAAAGTGCTAAAAGTGTCATTTTCCCATACAAATGTGTTTGCTCCTCCCACAATTTTTTCTATACTTACTATATATATATATTATATATATATGTTTATTTTGTAACCTATATATTGCCTTGAACTGTCCTTTCACTCCAGTGTTCCTGAGGATGTCATTAGACGAAAGCGCTTGGGCACCACTTTGTGTTTCTTTTCCCTTCGTGGTTTTATTCATCATATATATATATATATATATATATACATACACACACACACACAGTGGTTAGCTGGAGCCGGTTCGCACCGGTTCGCGCGAACCGGTTGTTAAAATTTTGAAGCATTTTAGAACCGGTTGTTAAAAATTGTTACGAAAACAAATATTGTTATAAAATGATCTTAAAACCGAATAATCTTATAAAACGGTGTACAAAATAAAACGATGTACAAAATAATACGTCGTACAAAATAAACTTCAAATGCAAAGGAAAAACAGCACTATCTGGCCATTTGGAAATTACTACCTAATTAGTATTAAATAAGGTATGTATTTAAATGTTCTTCAAAATAATAATTTCTTTCTTTGTGTTATCTTGAAGCTATTTTGTAATTACTACCTAATTAGTAATAACTACTATACTTAAATATTCTTCATATCTTCTTCTTTTCAAATTTATTCTAAAATTTTTTTTTTATTGTTAAGTACGAGTACAACTCCCAATGACACAATGTATTGCCACTTCTTATGGAGAAGGTACAAAAACTACATACTGTGGCACATCCTTTAAATCGGAACTTTTTATATAGGGAACCGGTTGTTAACATTTTGGCAGCTCATCACTGTATATATATATATATATATATATTGGGCTTCTTTACTTTAAAAGTATAAATACGTCATAAAAATGTATCAAGCAAAATGGATTTCCTCTGTTCCGTTTCAGACCTCTTATATATATATATATATATATATATATATATAATATATATATATATATATATATATATATATATATATATATATATATATAATATATATATAAAAAACTAAGAGAGAACTATTTATTCTAAAAGTATAAGTTTCAATATATTTCCTGTCATCTTCAGCTGTACAAAGTATCGAAACATGTGTATATATATAATATATATATATTATATATATATATATATAAAAATGTAGAGAGGTTGAATCAAGGGCGAGCGCCCGCAAAAATGGCCCCCCTTTTTAAGAAAGAGAGAGCCGAAATCAAGGTCGTGTGTGTGTGAAATGCTATCTGTGTACTGAAGAATAGAGAGAGAAGTATGTGGTGTATATTGAGAGCATGCTGGACTGCTCACAGGGTATGTGAGGCAGGCACACACCACACACACACACACACATATATATATATATATATATATATATATATATATAGTATATAAGAGAAGAGAGAGAGAGAGAGAGAGAGGAGAGAGAGAGAGTGAGTATATTTCTGACTTAATTATGGCTTACTGTGAACATGTCATTTTTTTATTATTATGTAGTGTACGCATTCATGCATGAAGCGGGACTTTAAACGCCATGGAATTGTGTTTCTGCACAAATAACATATATCAAAGGGTACAGAAGAGTTTGTAATTAAATTGTAATTTCATTGGTGCCCTTAATTGTTTGTTTTTATCCAGTAATCATAAAATATATTACAAAGAAAATCGTATTATTTAACGGAGTAGCGAGATTCGTTGAAAGCTCCATATTTTTTCTCAATGGAGTAATATTACCTCTACAGCATCCGTTTATACGAAGTGAAAATGATTATATATATATATATATATATATATATCGTAAAGAACGACGCTTGTATAGGAGAATATTCCGCGCAAGATGAGAGAGAACGAAACAAATGAAAAAATGAGGTAAACACCCGGGAATCGAACCCGGGATCTTCCGATTGCCGGTCAGATATGATAACCATTACACCACGGGCCTCAGTAGATCAAATGCCGTACTTCTCCTATACAAGCGTCGTTCTTTACGTTAATTATACTGCGTGTTTGCAGTTAGAATGTATATATATATATATATATATATTAGATTATATCTAATTGAGTGCTTTAAATGATGGAGTGGGAACGTATATATTGATTGTGAAGGGTTTGTAAATATATTTTAACTTTTCAGTAATCCGAAAACTAATGAATACGATCTACTCCTCTTAGAAACAATACTTATTTTCAAACATAAACCAAATATAAAACATCATATCCCATTCCATAATCTCAATTTCCATCAGTAACAAAAAAAAAAAAAAAAATTACCAACCAACCAAATTTACACGTCCTTCAGCAAAACTGTAATCCATCTTTCCCGTTCCTCATTCTCTGTTGTGACTGTGATTAAACAATTTGCACCTGATTTGTTTTTTTAAGCTTTTATGGATTTAATGTTTTATATTTGAACTTGTCCATTATGTTCCCCTAAATTATTTTCTAACGCTATTTACTTAAAGTTAAATTTAAATTTAAATTTACTCTCCTCGCGAAGGTAAGCCCCTTTTATGGGTTCCTTTTACAATATTTTAATTGCTTTACTTAAACTTTATAATATAATTTCAGGATTGTTTTAATTTTAATTTAGTAGTTTGTGTTGGCAATATTTAAAACTGTTCAACTTCATAATTCGTTTTTAATTATGTATTTCTCATTTTAGCACTGAAGGTAACATTATAATATGTTGAAACCTTTGAATATTAAATGTTTGCATACGGATTAGTCTTCTTGTTCCTTATATATATATATATTATATATATATATATATAATATATATATATAATAAAGTCATAACCGCACATTTCTGCAAATTTATAATTGATTCTTTACCAGGATTCGAACCCGGGCCCTCTGACTCGGAGACACGGTCGTTGGCCACTCGGTTACGACAAGATAGACGTTAGCAACAACCTAGCGACATTCCATCACCCAAAGAAAACGCGCAAAACTTTCGTGTGCAGAGATATTTTTACCATTTTTTTTTGCGGAGGGATGTGGCGGAAAGGTGCCGAAAGGTGCAGCTAGCTACATATCTCCCGCGATACAGGAGAGGGAAAGACTGGGTTGGGGATCCATCCTTCTTTTCTCCCCCGAAAGAACAATAGCCTCGGACGTAGGCGCCGCGCCTGCCCGGGCCGCCCACTAACTGCAGGCAGGCACGTGTAGATATATGGAATACAAGATACAAGGGAATAAATGATGATGATGCTGTGAATGTGTATACTTCATTTTCTACCTTTTCTCTTCTTCATTACCTTCTATATTTTATATCCGAGCTGTTTGCCTTCTCACCACCCCAACTCATTTGGGAAATGAGCTTCTTTATTCGATGTTCTTTTTTTTGGCTCGTGTGCATGGAGTAATAACGTAAAATCACCTCTGGACGCGAAAGCGTTATCCATTTCCCTCGGGTGATGAAATGTAGCCAAGTTGTTATTAACTTTTACCCTGTCATAGTCCACTTGACAGCGCCCGTACCTCCCAGTCAAAGGACTCGGGTTCGAATCTTGGTGAGGGATAAATTTTGCCTATGCAAAACAAACTAAAATGTTCATACTCTCAGAGTACAAAACTGTAGTAATTTTACCTGGTGGATTAATAGATGGTTTTCTACATAATTTCATTTCAAAAGAATCATTGAACTCTGGATGATCAGTTTCACATTCTGATGTAAATTTAGTGTTTTAATGGAGTTGATTAAGGGCTCACTTAGAAGGGCCAGAAACTGGCATAGCGCTCAGGCCAACTAAAGCGGCCCATTAAGCTAACTCCTGTATTATAGTATTATTAATAGCATCATCGGGGTTGGAAACCCGAACCTTGGTATTTTCAGTTCGCTTATAGGGAAACGGTGTTGTTATCCAGTAAGCTACGGACGCTGACTGATTAAGAGCGTAGTTTCTGTCCTTAAATAATACTAAAGGTATGATCCCATTCAATGGCATTCCCACATCATTCCCCGCCCAAGAGTGGGAAAACCGAGAATGAGAATATTAAAGGTGACATTTTCAATTCGTTCCGTTCCCAGTTCATGTCATTCTCATCCACGGCTTTCCCACTTTGGTCCAGGTTAGGTTAGGTTAGGCTAATTTTAGGTTAAATATGTTAAGTTAGGAAATATTAGCCATTCCCATTTGTGCCTTTACCGTGACTGGGAAGGGAGTGACATTGTTTTTATAATAAAGAAACTCTACTGAAATGTGGATTTTTCACTTGAATTGAATTGAATTGAACAAACTTTTTAATAATAAAATAAATACATTGGTTTTACAATTTACAATGACATAAATAATTGTAAAACTGGGCTATTTATTTTATTTAATTTGGCCTTAAGCTTTAGGCTTTACTGGGCTCCAATTTTATTTGTGCATTTTCATTTCCGAACACGGATGGGAATGGGAATGACACTAAATGGGAAGTAATCATACTAAACGGCCAAAAATATTTCAGTTTTATAACCAGCCAACACTTCCGACCACCCACGAACAACTAAACATCAAGTTTTTCTTTGGTGTTAATGATTAGTCAAGAGGGCCAGAAATGGGCACAATCCTCAGGCCAACTAATGCCGCCAATTGCTCTAACTCCTCCCCACGGGTGCGGTCTTTGCGAAACATTCTATACCCGGGAATTTCGAACTCCCCAACGTAATCCCTACGATCAGTATGATCCAGGACTCGGTGATAGCAACGATATCCTGGTATTCTGATGCTAAGAGCGCCCGTAGCTCGCCAAACTTATAAGGAAACGGTGTTACTCACTTAGCTTCGGGAGCTGGCTTTTCTTTGAGTTTGGTCAGTTACACTAAACATGAGGGTATAGTCTTGGAAAATGTTCTTATGCCAGAATCTGATATTCGTTTCATTTTGAAACTTCACTTGGATTATTCATTTGATTATTTGATTTCAATTGCCTTTTTGCAATAGTTTGTAACTAGATTTATAGTTTATAATAATAGCTAGGTTTTGGTATTAATTATTTTAGTTATTGATAAAGGAAACTACAGTTTCGAAACTTTTAGTAAGCTTTATTCTTGAATTAAATGTTCTGGGTGTATTTGAGTTTCTCTCTCTCTCTCTCTCTCTCTCTCTCTCTCTCTCTCTCTCCTCTCTCTCTCTCTCTCTCTATATATATATATATATATATATATATATATATATATATATATATAGAGTCTGCAGCGAGTTATGAGAGATGCACCATTTACACAAGCATCCCGGCGTCACCTTGTTAATTAAAAGTAATGTGTAAATATCTTGCTCTTGTTTCCTCTTATTTTTCCCTCTCCCCCTCTCCCTCCTTCTCCCTCTCTTTCACACACACACACACACGCATACACACATACACACACACACACGTACGTTTGGCTACCTTACAGTATCGCAACATTTGTACATTTTCAATTGTCAGTCGTCACATTTACCCTAATCTAAATAATCTATTTAGCTTAACCAAACCTAACCTAACCTTAATTATATCCATTTTTCATCATATTTAATGATTTCCATTAAAAACAAAGTATGAACTACCGTGACATTGCTAATGTTGCGACATGCATTTGTTCCTCAACTTAGCTTATTTTCATCTAAAAATTCATGATTTAAACGCTGATATTTAAAGCAAATGCATTTTAAAGCAATTTGAAATCTATTGTATAATAGAAGAATAATGACATCGTACTAAACATTTTAGGATTAAATGTGTATATTCTATTTCTTGTCTCAGATGTTGTATTTACTGTTAATTCTCAGTACTGTGCGTTTCGTACCTATTACGATGACTTAGATTTAATGTATACTGCTTACAGAATTCATTTCTCGTTTCAATTATAGATTCGTTTTGTATCCCAAGAGTTACCTTTACACATAATATTTATATATTACATAATCATAACTACCTATGAAGCGTTTTATGTTGTACGTAATGTGAGAGCCCAGTAAAGCCTAAAGCTTGAAGGCCAAATTAAACAGGAAAAATAAATATAAGTAATCCAAGTTCTAAGTTGAAATTATTGTAATATTATAATAACTGCAATAATGAAATGAAAATGAAAATGAAAAAGTTTATTGGCAGACTATAGTCCATATGATAAATATTATTAATACAATGACAGTTCACACACTAAGGATAAAAATATATACAATTGATTAGAAATAATACAGTAATGTCGAAATTAAGTGGAGGTACAGACGGACGTTTTCGTACCAAGAAGTCCATAGCTTAGAGGATAAACGGCAGGACTCATGGATAGCTTGGATAATCGGGTTGGTTGATTTTTTAATTCTTTGCATTAGACTGTATTGAGCACGTCTTGTTACCTCCGGAAGCTCGGGACATTGCGGGTAGCAAACCTTTGCGAAACTGAGCATCTCGGGGGGTAATTTATGCAAGAGTCTAAAAGACCTGTTGTACAGCAAATTTAGAGTTCTGCCAGAACCTTTTTTATAATTTACCCACAGTTGCTGTCCCGTATATATTACTGCACACTTGTACAGAACGAAAGTTCTTTATAGTCATATTCGCTTTAGCACAAAGGCTTCGAGATTGTTTTCTTATATCCGAGTCATCACTCAAGGAGCTGGTAATAGTTTGACCCAAATACTTAAACTCTTGTATTTCCTCAACTACTTCACCTTTCATTTTAAACCTATGTCAGCTGGCTGATTATAGCTTTTAGGATGAATTGCATAATCTTAGTTTTTGTAACATTAAAAAGAATATCATGTTTCTGCGAATACACTTCGGAGACTTTTAGTAGTCGATCCAGACCTTTAACAGAGGCACTTATTAACACCATATCGTCGTATAAACTAAGTTAATTATTTATCCTTGTGTTATCTATACAACATCCCACTGTTGCCTCATTAAGTGAAGTAATTAATCCGTCAATATACACATTAAACAGCATAGGAGAAAGCAAAAGAGCCTTGTCTCACCCCGCAAGATTAGCCAAAACATTCGGATAGTACATTGCCCACCTAACGGTAAAAGATTGGTGGGAATACCAAAATTTCAATAACTTAATATGTACATGGGAACCTTCCTGTCTTCTAGTTTTTTAAATAGAATTTGTGGTTCATTCTATTATATGCCTTAGTTATATCTAGGAACAGCTATAAATAGTTGAATTACTGTTAATGTATTTAGATATTACAAGCGGTACTCGCTATCGCCCTCCGGGCAGGTAGCAGTATATCATGTCACAGTATATGTAGCAGTACATGTCACAGCTAGCTGTATATATATGTATATTGTAATATGTATATGTATGTTGGTACTTACCTATTATCGGACTACGAAACTATTATCGGGACTACCAAACTGTTTATTATGTATTTTTGCTCTCGTCATTTTCGTTTTCGAAGTACTTACATTCACTTGTAATAGACATTAAATAGCTCGTGCTCGGCCGCGGAGTGACCTAGGACCGGGAACTTGACAGAGCACTATCGGCAGCTCATGGGCTATCAAGTTGGTGGTGGTTGCAGAATTTTCCGATGTGCCGTTAGTCTGTGCACGGTTCCGAAGAAGCGGACAGACCACAGACACATTTACTCAATAGTATATAGGATTTCTTTAAGTACATAGAATCATAGATACACAAGTCAGTTGAGTGGAACCTTTTAAAACCAAACTGATTAGGCGATGTCCGTAGGTAATCATTTAATCGGAGTAACAAGAGATTTTCTAGTAGTTTCGAGAAGAAGGCGCGACAGCAATAGGCCTATAATTATTGCTGGACAGAATGTCTCCATACTTATTTTTGACCAGGGCAAATATATACCTTCATGAACTCTGCAGGGATATGGCTATGAGCAAGCATGGCTGATAAGAGCAATGTATATGCAGACATACTACGTCAGTGGCATATTTTAAGTGAAAATGAAATGAAAATGAAAAGCTTTATTGGCAGACTATAGTCCATATGACAATATTAATAATACAATGTGTAATATAACACTTACTGTTGCCAGTAAAGACCGAGTGACTGATTGATTGAATGACTGATTGATTGATTGATTGATTGATTAAGTGATTGATTGATTGACAGTTCACCTTGTATGATTAAAATATTTCTCTAAATTTTTATTCTTTTTTAAAAGTAAAAGAAAATAGGAGAAACTTCTTTTCTAAAACTCCCAAAAAAAAAAAAAGCTTAAAAACTTTGAAATTTGTAAGAAAACTTTGGGATTAAGAAATCTTTAAAACTGAAAAAAAGAAAAGCCATAAAGATTAATTAGAGAGAACGAAGATTTGCAAAGCAAGAAAGACAGTGAAGAAAAAATGTGTCCATTAATTAAAAGTCTATATATAGCGGGGCTTTGTTCCTAATTTTATTTTATGTATATTTAATTAGTGCAAAAGAGGTTCCTGTTGAATTTCTAAATACAAAATCAATTTGCGTGTTATGCTTACATAAAAGTTGGTTCTATTAAGTTATTTTGCTAATAATTTTAGTTACAGTATGTGTGTGTGTGTGTGTGTGTGTGTGTGTGTGTATGTGTGGTCGCGCATGCGTATTAGCAACTGAGCAGAAATAAGGTAGAGTGTGTGATAATTCACAAATATTTTTTTTTTAGTAACACTTTTGTTATTTCGAATCCTCAAAAAAATCATAAAAATCTAGAAACATTTTTACTGTCGGAAGGAGATTTTGGCCCTGGTTAGGTTAGATTACGCTTGGTTAAGTCATGTTAGGTTAAAAGCCGTACCCAATTTATGCCGAGGTTACGAGCATATATATATATAGATATATATATATATATAAGGAATGTCTCGAGGAAAAGTAATGTTTAAAATTGTTTTAGGTTTAAAAATTATTTTATATCGAATGAATGTTTCCTACAAACGAAATATATTTTGTAAGAAAAAATAAATAAATAAAAAATCGCGTACGAAGGGCAAACAAAAGACAAACAAGGCGAGAAGACCAAACAAGTCTTTATTTACCTTCTTAATTAATTTCGATTTTTGTGTCAGTGTTTGTGCGTAAGATAATACTTTTCTTTGTTTTTTGCCATATTCAAATTTATCGTTTATCAGCAGCTACCCAATAATGCAAGAAGTAATTTCGTCTGTGTGTTACTTCAAAGAAGAAACAGATTCCATTAGATAAGGTGAAATTCGACAATCTGAAAATATTACTTTTAATTTGACTACCATACCCTAGGAAAAAAAAAAAAAAATTGAGAGAATGTTATACCTGAAAGGATAAAGCAATCTAGGAGAGAAAAATGATAAAAGATTAAAGTTTTTTGGACCCAGATTTTTCCTTCTCTATTCTGAAAATTTTTTTTTTTTTTTTTTCCTAGGGTATGGTAGTCAAATTTAAAAGTAATATTTTCAGATTGTAGAATTTCACCTTATCTAATGGAATTCTGTTTCTTCTTTGAAGTAACACACAGACGAAATTACTTCTTGCATATTGGGTAGCTGCTGATAACGATAAATTTGAATATTGGCAAAAAACAAAGAAAAGTATTATCTTACGCACAAACACTGACACAAAAATCGAAATTAATTAAGAAGGTAAATAAAAGACTTGTTTGGTCTTCTCGCCTCTTGTTTGTCTTTTGTTTGCCCTTCGTACGCGATTTTTTATTTATTTATTTTTTTCTTACAAAATATATTTTCGTTTGTAGGAAACATTCATTCGATATAAAATAATTTTTAAACCTAAAACAATTTTAAACATTACTTTTCCTCGAGACATTCCTTATATATATATATATATATATATATATGCTCGTACCTCGGCATAAATTGGGTACCGGCTTTTAACCTAACATGACTTAACCAAGCGTAATCTAACCTAACCAGGGCCAAAATCTCCCTTCCGACAGTAAAAATGTTTCTAGATTTTTATGATTTTTTTGAGGATTCGAAATAACAAAAGTGTTACTAAAAAAAAATATTTGTGAATTATCACACACTCTACCTTATTTCTGCTCAGTTGCTAATACGCATGCGCGACCACACATACACACACACACACACACACACACACACACACACATACTGTAACTAAAATTATTAGCAAAATAACTTAATAGAACCAACTTTTATGTAAGCATAACACGCAAATTGATTTTGTATTTAGAAATTCAAAAGGAACCTCTTTTGCACTAATTAAATATGCATAAAATAAAATTAGGAACAAAGCCCCGCTATATATAGACTTTTAATTAAATGGACACATTTTTTCTTCACTGTCTTTCTTGCTTTGCAAATCTTCGTTCTCTCTAATTAATCTTTATGGCTTTTCTTTTTTTCAGTTTTAAGATTTCTTAATCCGCAAAGTTTTCTTACAAATTTCAAAGTTTTTAAGCTTTTTTTTTTTTGGGAGTTTTAGAAAAGAAGTTTCTCCTATTTTTCTTTTACTTTTAAAAAAGAATAAAAATTTAGAGAAATATTTTAATCATACAAGGTGAACTGTCAATCAATCAATCACTTAATCAATCAATCAATCAATCAATCAGTCATTCAATCAATCAGTCACTCGGTCTTTACTGGCAACAGTAAGTGTTATATTACACATTGTATTATTAATATTTGTCATATGGACTATAGTCTGCCAATAAAGCTTTTCATTTTCATTTCATTTTCACTTAAAATATGCCACTGACGTAGTATGTCTGCATATATCATTGCTCTTATCAGCCATGCTTGCTCATAGCCATATCCCTGCAGAGTTCATGAAGGTATATGTCTTGCCCCTGGTCAAAAATAAGTATGGAGACATTCTGTCCAGCAATAATTATAGGCCTATTGCTGTCGCGTCCTTCTTCTCGAAACTACTAGAAAATCTCTTGTTACTCCGATTAAATGATTACCTACGGACATCGCCTAATCAGTTTGGTTTTAAAAGGTTCCACTCAACTGACTTGTGTATCTATGATTCTATGTACTTAAAGAAATCCTATATACTATTGAGTAAAATGTGTCTGTGTGTCTGTCCGCTTTCTTCGGAACCGTGCACAGACTAAACGGCACATCGGAAAATTCTGCAACCACCACCAACTTGATAGCCCATGAGCTGCCGATGTGCTCTGTCAAGTTTCCCGGTCCTAGGTCACTCCGCGGCCGAGCACGAGCTATTTAATGTCTATTACAAGTGAATGTAAGTACTTCGAAAACGAAAATGACGAGAGCAAAAATACATAATAAACAGTTTGGTAGTCCCGATAATAGTTTCGTAGTCCCGATAATAGGTAAGTACCAACATACATATACATATATACAATATACATATACATATACAGCTAGCTGTGACATGTACTGCTACATATACTGTGACATGATATACTGCTACCTGCCCGGAGGGCGATAGCGAGCTACCGCTTGTAATATCTAAATACATTAACAGTAATTCAACTATTTATAGCTGTTTCCTAGATATAACTAAGGCATATAATAGAATGAACCACAATATTCTATTTAAAAAACTAGAAGACAGGAAGGTTCCCATGTACATATTAAAGTTATTGAAATTTTGGTATTCCCACCAATCTTTTACCGTTAGGTGGGGCAATGTACTATCCGAATGTTTTGGCTAATCTTGCGGGGTGAGACAAGGCTCTTTGCTTTCTCCTATGCTGTTTAATGTGTATATTGACGGATTAATTACTTCACTTAATGAGGCAACAGTGGGATGTTGTATAGATAACACAAGGATAAATAATTAACTTAGTTTATACCGACGATATGGTGTTAATAAGTGCCTCTGTTAAAGGTCTGGATCGACTACTAAAAGTCTCCGAAGTGTATTCGCAGAAACATGATATTCTTCTTAATGTTACAAAAACTAAGGTTATGCAATTTCATCCTAAAAGCTATAATCAGCCAGCTGACATTAGGTTTAAAATGAAAGGTGAAGTAGTTGAGGAAATACAAGAGTTTAAGTATTTGGGTCAAACTATTACCAGCTCCTTGAGTGATGACTCGGATATAAGAAAACAATCTCGAAGCCTTTGTGCTAAAGCGAATATGACTATAAAGAACTTTCGTTTCTGTACAAGTGTGCAGTAATATATACGGACAGCAACTGTGGGTAAATTATAAAAAAGGTTCTGGCAGAACTCTAAATTTGCTGTACAACAGGTCTTTTAGACTCTTGCATAAATTACCCCCCGAGATGCTCAGTTTCGCAAAGGTTTGCTACCCGCAATGTCCCGAGCTTCCCGGAGGTAACAAGACGTGCTCAATACAGTCTAATGCAAAGAATTAAAAAATCAACCAACCCGATTATCCAAGCTATCCATGAGTCCTGCCGTTTATCCTCTAAGCTATGGACTTCTTGGTACGAAAACGTCCGTCTGTACCTCCACTTAATTTCGACATTACTGTATTATTTCTAATCAATTGTATATATTTTTATCCTTAGTGTGTGAACTGTCATTGTATTAATAATATTTATCATATGGACTATAGTCTGCCAATAAACTTTTTCATTTTCATTTTCATTTCATTATTGCAGTTATTATAATATTACAATAATTTCAACTTAGAACTTGGATTACTTATATTTATTTTTCCTGTTTAATTTGGCCTTCAAGCTTTAGGCTTTACTGGGCTCTCACATTACGTACAACATAAAACGCTTCATAGGTAGTTATGATTATGTAATATATAAATATTATGTGTAAAGGTAACTCTTGGGATACACAAACGAATCTATAATTGAAACGAGAAATGAATTCTGTAAGCAGTATACATTAAATCTAAGTCATCGTAATAGGTACGAAACGCACATACTGAGAATTAACAGTAAATACAACATCTGAGACAAGAAATAGAATATACACATTTAATCCTAAAATGTTTAGTACGATGTCATTATTCTTCTATTATACAATAGATTTCAAATTGCTTTAAAATGCATTTGCTTTAAATATCAGCGTTTAAATCATGAATTTTTAGATGAAAATAAGCTAAGTTGAGGAACAACATGCATGTCGCAACATTAGCAATGTCACGGTAGTTTCATACTTTGTTTTTAATGGAAATCATTAAATATGATGAAAAATTGGATATAATTAAGGTTAGGTTAGGTTTGGTTAAGCTAAATAGATTATTTAGATTAGGGTAAATGTGACGACTGACAATTGAAAATGTACAAATGTTGCGATACTGTAAGGTAGCCAAACGTACGTGTGTGTGTGTGTATGTGTGTATGCGTGTGTGTGTGTGTGTGAAAGAGAGGGAGAAGGAGGGAGAGGGGGAGAGGGAAAAATAAGAGGAAACAAGAGCAAGATATTTACACATTACTTTTAATTAACAAGGTGACGCCGGGATGCTTGTGTAAATGGTGCATCTCTCATAACTCGCTGCAGACTCTATATATATATATATATATATATATATATATATATATATATATAGAGAGAGAGAGAGAGAGAGAGAGAGAGAGAGAGAGAGAGAGAGAGAGAGAGAGAGAGAGAGAAACTCAAATACACCCAGAAACATTTAATTCAAGAATAAAGCTTACTAAAAGTTTCGAAACTGTAGTTTCCTTTATCAATAACTAAAATAATTAATACCAAAACCTAGCTATTATTATAAACTATAAATCTAGTTACAAACTATTGCAAAAAGGCAATTGAAATCAAATAATCAAATGAATAATCCAAGTGAAGTTTCAAAATGAAACGAATATCAGATTCTGGCATAAGAACATTTTCCAAGACTATACCCTCATGTTTAGTGTAACTGACCAAACTCAAAGAAAAGCCAGCTCCCGAAGCTAAGTGAGTAACACCGTTTCCTTATAAGTTTGGCGAGCTACGGGCGCTCTTAGCATCAGAATACCAGGATATCGTTGCTATCACCGAGTCCTGGATTCATACTGATCGTAGGGATTACGTTGGGGAGTTCGAAATTCCCGGGTATAGAATGTTTCGCAAAGACCGCACCCGTGGGGAGGAGTTAGAGCAATTGGCGGCATTAGTTGGCCTGAGGATTGTGCCCATTTCTGGCCCTCTTGACTAATCATTAACACCAAAGAAAAACTTGATGTTTAGTTGTTCGTGGGTGGTCGGAAGTGTTGGCTGGTTATAAAACTGAAATATTTTTGGCCGTTTAGTATGATTACTTCCCATTTAGTGTCATTCCCATTCCCATCCGTGTTCCGGAAATGAAAATGCACAAATAAAATTGGAGCCCAGTAAAGCCTAAAGCTTAAGGCCAAATTAAATAAAATAAATAGCCCAGTTTTACAATTATTTATGTCATTGTAAATTGTAAAACCAATGTATTTATTTTATTATTAAAAAGTTTGTTCAATTCAATTCAATTCAAGTGAAAAATCCACATTTCAGTAGAGTTTCTTTATTTATAAAAACAATGTCACTCCCTTCCCAGTCACGGTAAAGGCACCAAATGGGAATGGCTAATATTTCCTAACTTAACATATTTAACCTAAAATTAGCCTAACCTAACCTAACCTGGACCAAAGTGGGAAAGCCGTGGATGAGAATGACATGAACTGGGAACGGAACGAATTGAAAATGTCACCTTTAATATTCTCATTCTCGGTTTTCCCACTCTTGGGCGGGGAATGATGTGGGAATGCCATTGAATGGGATCATACCTTTAGTATTATTTAAGGACAGAAACTACGCTCTTAATCAGTCAGCGTCCGTAGCTTACTGGATAACAACACCGTTTCCCTATAAGCGAACTGAAAATACCAAGGTTCGGGTTTCCAACCCCGATGATGCTATTAATAATACTATAATACAGGAGTTAGCTTAATGGGCCGCTTTAGTTGGCCTGAGCGCTATGCCAGTTTCTGGCCCTTCTAAGTGAGCCCTTAATCAACTCCATTAAAACACTAAATTTACATCAGAATGTGAAACTGATCATCCAGAGTTCAATGATTCTTTTGAAATGAAATTATGTAGAAAACCATCTATTAATCCACCAGGTACAAATTACTACAGTTTTGTACTCTGAGAGTATGAACATTTTAGTTTGTTTTGCATAGGCAAAATTTATCCCTCACCAAGATTCGAACCCGAGTCCTTTGACTGGGAGGTACGGGCGCTGTCAAGTGGACTATGACAGGGTAAAAGTTAATAACAACTTGGCTACATTTCATCACCCGAGGGAAATGGATAACGCTTTCGCGTCCAGAGGTGATTTTACGTTATTACTCCCATGCACACGAGCCAAAAAAAAAGAACATCGAATAAAGAAGCTCATTTCCCAAATGAGTTGGGGTGAGAAGGCAAACAGCTCGGATATAAAATATAGAAGGTAATGAAGAAGAGAAAAGGTAGAAAATGAAGTATACACATTCACAGCATCATCATCATTTATTCCCCTTGTATCTTGTATTCCATATATCTACACGTGCCTGCCTGCAGTTACGTGGGCGGCCCGGGCAGGCGCGGCGCCTACGTCCGAGGCTATTGTTCTTTCGTGGGGAGAAAAGAAGGATGGATCCCCAACCCAGTCTTTCCCTCTCCTGTATCGCGGGAGATATGTAGCTAGCTGCACCTTTCGGCACCTTTCCGCCACATCCCTCCGCAAAAAAAATGGTAAAAATATCTCTGCACACGAAAGTTTTGCGCGTTTTCTTTGGGTGATGGAATGTCGCTAGGTTGTTGCTAACGTCTATCTTGTCGTAACCGAGTGGCCAACGACCGTGTCTCCGAGTCAGAGGGCCCGGGTTCGAATCCTGGTAAAGAATCAATTATAAATTTGCAGAAATGTGCGGTTATGACTTTATTATATATATATATATATATATATATATATATATATATATATATATATATATATATATAAGGAACAAGAAGACTAATCCGTATGCAAACATTTAATATTCAAAGGTTTCAAATATTATAATGTTACCTTCAGTGCTAAAATGAGAAATACATAATTAAAAACGAATTATGAAGTTGAAACAGTTTTAAATATTGCCAACACAAACTACTAAATTAAAAATTAAAACAATCCTGAAATTATATTATAAAGTTTAAGTAAAGCAATTAAAATATTGTAAAAGGAACCCATAAAAGGGGCTTACCTTCGCGAGGAGAGTAAATTTAAATTTAAATTTAACTTTAAGTAAATAGCGTTAGAAAATAATTTAGGGGAACATAATGGACAAGTTCAAATATAAAACATTAAAATCCATAAAAGCTTAAAGAAAACAAATCAGGTGCAAATTGTTTAATCACAGTCACAACAGAGAATGAGGAACGGGAAAGATGGATACAGTTTTG
>JAJOZX010014356.1:85000-90537 GCA_023014485.1 Bathynomus jamesi
ACAAATTCTACAAATATTTTGTGTATCTGGCCCATGAATCGTGACCTGGATGACTTCCTCCTTCAGTTAAATGACCAAGTCCCCTCCATTAAATTTACTTTAGAAGTGGAACAAGACAACTCAATCCCGTTTTTGGATGTGCGTGTTCATAAGGATAGCCCGGGTTTTAAGTTTAGTATCTATCGGAAAAAAACAAACAATTTGTCCTACGTACACTTTTACTCGGGACATGACACCCCTATTAAAAAGGCCATATTTTCCTCAATGTTTCTCCGCGCTCTTAGGATCGCCAGTCCGGAATACATCGATGCCGAATTGGAAAATATCAACGGTATTGGAAGTGAGTTGTGTTACCCATCTGCGTTCATGGAATCTTGTCTTAATAAGGCTAAACGAACCTTCTATCGTGTGAATAATACACTCGCACCTTGTCAAAGAATATTTTATTACTTCCATTTTTCCCGGGCTTCTTAGGCATTGCTAATGTACTTAAACTTTTGGATATCAGTGTAGTTTTTTTCATATAACAATATTGTGAAAAACATCATAGTAAAAAATAGCCCTACCCAATAATTTAGGCATTATCTATAAAATTGGGTGTAAGCAATGTGATTCCTTTTACATAGGTCAGACGGGAAAGGATTTGCAAACGCGTGTAAAACAGCATCAATATTCCGTTAGAACGGGACAGTTGTCCAGTGCCCTTTTTGTCCATTTGTCAGAGTTGCTGAATTCCAAAATGAAAGTAGTTTTTTCCGATTTGGCTCTAGTTCTTGAGATAATGAATACCCTCAATTAATAGGAACGTAACCATAACGCGTGCATATGGAAACTACCGGAACATTCTAGATGGTGAGACCGAATAAAATGCCATTATGTATTTCATGTGTTTACTTTTGTATGATTTGAGACAATTTCAATGCGATTTGTAAGTAGGCTCCGCCTGAACATTAAATTTTTTGCGTTTTTACGTGTTTCAATGGGGTACCAATTATCTCATAAATTAGAGCCAATCTAGCAAAACCGATGTCATATTCGGAATCAGCACCACAAAGTTACCCCAAAATCACTCTAATATGATTGGCAATAAATGAGTGTTGACCAGTGTAATTCAACTTACAAATAACCTGAGTAAGGGTCTGTTTCAACTCGATCCCGTTGCTCTGAATTCCTTCAGAATGAATTTAAACAAAAAGGGCAGGTTGCTAAATCTGTGGTAAAAATTTGTTTTTGTCTCTGTTTCTTTATAAATCTGTAGGTTTCTCTTACAATTTATTTTTCAATTTTTTGCTGTATGCGTGTATGTGTATGTATGTATGTGTATGTGCGTGGTCATTGCAGTTAATGTGTGTGTATGTATATATGTGTATATGTATGTGTATGTATGTATATGTGTATATGTTTTTTATATATATATATATATATATATATATATATATATATATTATATATATATATATATATATATACGTATATATATATATATATATATATATATAATATATATATAATATATATATATGTATATATATGTGTGTGTGTGTGTATGTATATATGTATGTTAATGTATATATATTGGTTATGCGGGTATACATGTGTAGTTGTATTATTTGTAATTTTTCCAATTTATATTTATTTTTATTTCTTTATTCTTTTGTGACCTACCGATTTTTCAGACAATAATTATAAAAACCTTTGGTAATTTTTTTTTTTCCCTTAGGCATATATATATATATATATATATATATACTCTTTATATATTGCGTTTATATTTCGTATATATACCTTATATATGTTGTATATATTTTTTAGTTCTTTATATATCATCTAGGCATCATTTTGTTTTCCAATTTATATTTACTTGTACTTTTTTATTCGTTGGGACCATAGTATGCATGATTCAGACAATAACTAAAAAACATTGGTAATTTTCCCTTATAAATTGGTGTGCCCCTCTTAAAATTTATTTTTCAATTATTATTATATATTATTTTTTTTTGGTTTATTTCTTTATTTCTTTGTGACATATATATCAATTTGGCATCATCTATTAAATTGATTGTAAACTTCCCTTTGAGCTTGAATTTGTAGACTCCACTTACAATTTTTGGTTTTTTATCTGTTGGTTTTATTTCTTTATGGTTATTTAGGCTGTGACATATATATCATCACTAAGGCATTATTTTGTAATTTTTTTTTCTCAATTTATATTTATATTTTTTTTATTTCTTTATTCTTTTGTGACCTGTTTCATAAACAAGCCATTTGAATTTATATTGAATGTCGCCAAAGTGCTAAAAGTATCATTTTCCATACAAATGTGTTTGCTCCTCTCACAATTTTTTCTATACTTACTATATATATATGTTTATTTTTGTAACCTATATATTGCCTTGAACTGTCCTTTCACTCCAGTGTTCCTGAGGATGTCATTAGACGAAAGCGCTTGAGCACCACTTTGTGTTTCTTTTCCCTTCGTGGTTTTATTCATCATAAATATTTTTTCACGTGTCACTTTCGTGAAATAATTTTTCATATATACGGTGAACCAAAAGTAGGTGGACAGTAGGTTGAATACGGTTTGTGTATATTATATTATAACTATGGTGTTCATTATAACTATGGTGTTTGTGTTATATTATATTAAATATTATAACTAAATTTATTTAAATTTATTTTGTATATAGTATACAAAAAATTAAATATGTATTCTCAAAATAAACGTTATCATTTACTGTCCACCTACATTTGGTTCACCCTATATATATATATATATATGTGTGTGTGTGTGTGTGTGTGTGTGTGTGTGTGTGTGTGTGTGTGGTGTGTGTAGACTTAAACAAAAACAAAATTACCATTACGGTCGAATTGAAAGTTAAAGAAATTTTTTATGCAAACTTTCGTTAAATAATTTGAAAGTAGAGAAAAACATGACAGAAATACATTAATTATTCTTGATGAAGAATGAGGGCACATTTTTATTATTATTATTATTATATACACACACCTGTGTGTGTGTGTGTGTGTTCTTCAGACATCTTTCTGCGAACATCGCTACCTCAGGCTCTCGTTCACCCTATTATAAACTTATTGAAATGTTGCTTTAGGCCCAACAACTTAGCATATATTAGCTCACTGATTAATGTTCTATGAAGGAGCATACCTCACCTGGCTTACAGTATTTTACAATGTCGTATTAGGCTCCTGTGTTATACAGCCAAACTGTAGTACCTTTTATTTATATATATATATATATCTATATATATATATATATATATAGTGGCCTGTTGACTGTAGGCCTTATATTAATGTAATTAGATTAATTGAAGATTATTTGCTTTGTTTTAGGGGTCACCAGATCTTTTGGTCAATATGTTATAAAATGAAATGTACATTAAGGCACTTTTCTGTTTGGGAATCATATACTGATTGGAGTCTTTTTGACATTAGAATGAACAAATAAAAAATGATAGTATCATAAAATATAGTAGTCTAAGTAATAACAATAATAGTAATAATAATAATAGATAGTGATAAATAATAAGAAATGCTAAATTAATAATAATATAATAATAATAATAATAATAGTAGTAGTAAAATAATTTTGACAAATAAGAATGATAGTAAGCAACGAAATTTGACAAGTTGCATCAGGCAGGCTCAGTTACAGTATATGGCGAGCCAACTCTAAAATTCTAGGAAGCAGGACATCAGCATAGTAATGATAATAGCAACAAATATAACAACACAGCCACAATGGTGGGAATAAAGATAATACAGTATACTCGTATTATTATTATCATCAATTAGTTATCAATAATTAATATCATTAATCAATTACCATCAAATGATTTATTATTTTTTATTAATTTTTATAGATACACCAACTACAGCAACAATGGACCAAATAAAGACAATATTGAATACTAAGAAGTTCTTACTTTAAAGCATATAGTAATAAACACTAGAATACACTCGTATAACCATTATTATCATAATTATTATTACTGGCAATCTATTGGTGGTGAGCGTCCGAAATCTCTTATCCTTTTGAAGAAGTTTCTCTTATAGCTATCAAATACTCGTTAATCAAAATAATAAGTGTCATTATAAAGAGATTAATAAACTCCGTGAGGTTTTTTTAGACTGATTAACAAAACGATGAACGATAATTGTTTAGAGTGAATAACGTTGCAAGCGTGCAGTGAATGAAAGTATGTACGCTTGAATTGTTGTGAAGTGAATTCACAGAACAAATGAGATTCCAATTTCATTATTGATTGAATAATGATTGCGCAGTAGCTTATTGGATGAATTACAAGAATGTGCGTGATTAAATAAATTATGAGTTATTTAAATTAAGAATAACAAATATGCCCACTGCCCAGGTGAAGCGCCTATTATAATGGTTGTTACATGGCGGAAGGCCAGCGTGACTAACTTTGAGTTCTTCAATTCGGGGTGCCATGTGTGGCTCCAGTACGATGTCTCTGGTTCAGAACAATGAAGGTCTTATTTGAGAGTGAGAGAGAACTTCGAGAGAATACATCAAACACGCGATCTCCCCAAATACCACTCGATACGCACTTGAGAAAAACTGTATGCCTGCATAAGGAATGCCTGAAGCGTGGCACTATCTATCTATCTATCTATCTATCTATAATATATACAAAACTCGTATGATAATACGTATAGCAAAAGCTACAAAAACAAATAAGAGCCATTTTTTGTTTTTGTATATCTTAAAATAACATTTCGAGACTTAATTTACGTTCCATTTACTTTGTTACTTCACGTAGAATATAGTCCAAAAGCTGCAATGAAATAAAAGAAATTGTATACACGTGAACCTAATTCAAAATTGATTTTTGCAGGGAATAAAAGAACCTTCTTTTCCTTGCATTAAAATAAAGACATTCTCCAATTTAATCTTTTTAAAATATAAAAATACTATCTTATTTTCATTTCTAATTAATTTTATATATATATATATATATACACACCTTATTTTCAAGATTATCGAAGTTTTACGTTCGATTCGGTTATTATAACTCGCTATTAATATAAAAAATATATTTATATGATCTGATATCAGCCAAAAAATTTCACCCAATAGTTTTTTTTTGTTTTTTTTTCGTCGAATGTTTCAAATTCTTTGCAATACTTTCTAAACAAAAATGTAAAATTCTTTCTTTTTATATATATATATATATATATATATATATATATATAGAGAGAGAGAGAGAGAGAGAGAGAGAGAGAGAGAGAGAGAGAGAGAGAGAGGGAGAGGAGAGAAGAGAGTAAACTATTGTCTTTTAAGTGTGTATTTCAGTTTGCAGAAGAGAATGTCATCGAAAACTATTTATTTATTACTCCAGAGTATTACCAATATTATGAAATCAAATGTTCGATGTTTTCACACCATTTTCTTGAAACGCAAAGCTCCAAACAATAGCGCCAACTAACAAGAGCCCTGTTTATGAAACTCTGTGGCAGAGGATTCCACTTTTCCACAATCTTTACCTTCAATTGAGCAT
>JAJOZX010014357.1:0-7500 GCA_023014485.1 Bathynomus jamesi
TATATATATTTTATATATTATATAATATACAGGGCGTCCCAAAAAATGTATACACACTTTAAATATTATAAAGGCAGTGTTTATTAAAATACATTTCATTTTCAAAATGTAATAGAATCTACAGACATTATTTAATTGTTTTGTCAACGCCTTTTTCAAACTGACGTCCGTTCTGGTCCAGGCACTGCTGATAAACGCGAAGCAATGGAATCGCAAACATCACGAAACATTTCGTTGGTATTTGTGTGCATTCTCGTTCAAGGCTGCTCTCAATTCAGCGACTGTTGCAGGTCTTATAGCGTAGACTTGTTCTTTTAAGTATCCCCATAAAAAAAAGTCTAGTGGTGTGAGGTCTGGTGAACGCGGAGGGTATCTACGAAACCCCTTCGTCCAGTCCACATCCACATCGTGCCAAGTACCACTCGCAATAGTCCACTCTTCGGTCGGATCATCATCTTCATTAATAGCATGGACTAATCTTGGAATGTAACTTTTCCATTGACAGCGCTTCAAAATGCGTTGGACAGACGATTCTGAAATTCTACCTCACGACTCGCTTGCCGCACAGATTTCTTGGACTTTGGTGATACATTTCAGTACTCTTTCTTGCTTTGTGGGGCTTGTCGAGTCCGTGGTCTTCCGGAACGCTTTGTGGACATTCTGAACAGTTCCATCGGCTTCAAACTTATCTCTAATTCGAGTGATGGTAAGTCGCGTTGGTGGATCTGTTTGAAAACTCCTCCTAAACTGTCTTTGCACTTCAACTGCGTTTTCACACTTCCAGTAGCATTTAGAATGAATTTCCTTTGTTCAAAGCTAGTCTGACTGCCATATTAATTCTATGGGTTTAACTTGGAAAGAAAGAAACTCAATTGAGCTATCAGCTGTTAAAGTGTGTATACATTTTTTGGGACGCCTGTATATATATATATATATATATATTATAATATATATATATATATATATTATATATATATATATATATATTATAGTATATATATATACTATATATTATAGAATATATAATAATTATATATATATATATATATATATATATATATATATATATTATATATTATATATATATATTATTATATATTATATATTATAATCTAATATATATTTATATTATATCTTATCTATATATATATTTATATATATTATATATCTATATACTATATTATATATATTATATATCTATATACAGGGTGGGCGGAAAGTAGCTCCCTAATTTAAATTACATATAAATTATGTATAAATTGTGATTGTATTGTTATATTGTTATGGTGTGTTCTCTAAAGTGGTAATTGTAACGGTAATCTTTTTTCTCTAAAGTGTTCCTTTGTGTTCTCTAAAGTGGTACAATTGTAACGTTCATTTTTTTTTTTCATTTCAAATTGAAGGGTAACATGGCTGAGCGTTTAACACTGCAGGAGCGTGCCCAGTTGCGGCAAGGTACGAAGTTTGGCAATCTGTCGTTCGAGTTCAAAGATGGTGGCGGGCCATTCACGGACCACGTGCCCAAGTGGACCCGAAAACAATCAAGAACTGCCACTCGAAGCTCATGACCACTGGGTCTGTGGCAGATGTTCGAAGATGTGGTCGCCCTTCGACACCAGGGCCCAGGAGACGGTGCAGGCAGTTCAGGAAATGTTCGCACGGAGTCCACGAAAGTCAACTCGCCAGGCAGCTCGGGAAAGTGGACTCTCCCGCTACTCAGTGCGAACTGTGCTGAAGAAGGAGCTGAACTGGCGTGCGTGGAAGCCGCATTACTGCCAATCTCTCTCGGACGAGGACTGCGACATTCGCATGGAGTTCGGGGAAATCATGCTGGCTTGGCATGAAGACTGGCCCCATCTCTTCCGCAACATCCTCTGGAGCGACGAGGCGGTGTTCCACGTCGGAGGCTTTGTCAACCGCCACAATTGCTACTACTGGGCAGGAGAGGATCCCATGGTTACCGCTGAAAAAACGGCAGAATCGGTTCAGTGTAACGGTGTGGTGTGGTATGACCTCAGATCAGGTTGTGGGCCCGTTCCTTCTGCGCAACACCATGAATGCTGAGCGGTACCTTGCTATGTTGCGAAACGAGGTCTGGCCGGTTGTCAGCACATGGGAGAACATCGACGATCTGATATTTATGCAAGATGGCGCCCCTCCGCACTTCGCTCTTGTTGTCCGTGAGTGGCTGGATGCCCACTTCCCTGGGCGTTGGATGGGTCGTCGTGGTCCACATCAATGGCCAGCCAGGAGCCCCGACTTGACACCGTGCGACTTCTTTCTTTGGGGGTGGGTAAAGGAAGAAGTCTACCGCACCAAACCGAGGACATTGGAAGAACTGGAGGACCGAATTCGGGAAGTCATGTCCTCCATCCCGCCGGAGTTCCTGCTAAAGTCAGTGGACGCCATTCCTGGGCGGCTCCAGAAGCTGGTGGAAAGAGTTGGAGCCACATTGAATTTTAGAGAAAACCTACCATGTATGCCTACCTTTTCATATTATTTCTTCTGAAATAAATGGATAATATACGTATTTTTTTACCAATCCAAAATAGGGAGCTACTTTCCGCCCACCCTGTATATATTTATATATATATATATATTATATAATGCTATAATTTTATAATGTTATAATGTTATAATGTTTCAGACCAACAAAGACCCTAGGATCCACTAATGATTGGTCTACCTATCTGTGTTCTTAATTGTGTATGTCCTCCGTGGTGGCGGAGGGGACCTACAATTTTACGTGCGTTCCGAACCACAAGAACATAAGAAATTTATGTAACAACTGCCTGTACATTCGCAACTACCAATTTTTGCAAAACTAAATAATTATCAATTAAAAACTAATTAATTATCGATTTAAAACTAAAGATAGAATCTCTGGATCCAGAGGATCAAGTCATAATAGACTACTGTCCGCAAATATGTTACACTCTATATCTATTTATAACCGACATGCAAATATATCAGATCCAAAGAATCCAGTGATTTTCATTACGGTATCCATCAATACTATTACCTTGCCCAACGAAAAATAAGTCACGGTCCATATCGATTGCTTACCAAGTCAAAATTTACAACCAATATACATTACAAGACATACACTTAGGGGGAAAAGTGTAGATGTGGCTGTAAAGACTGTACAGTAATGTAGAAATGTGTGTGCACCCATTTTGGGTCTCCCATTTCAAGGTGTTTGTGGGGCAAGTGAAGATCATGAGTTTTTCAATACCTCACAGTACTATGGGGGGGCACCGCTCGGCAGAGGAATCTCTTTAAATGGGGTGTGTAAGGACAGAGAGTATCCCCTAACCCAAGATGCTGCCTCCCTATATCCCACAACACTTGTGTTGAGCTGTTAGATCTATCACCACAAAGCCTTAATTTTACTACCTTAAACTATACCCAATCTATCAACATATGCGTCAAATCGATTTTTAAACATGTTTATAGACGTGCTACTAATTACTTCTACCGGCAAACTATTCCAGCTATTTACTATTCTATGCGTAAAAAGGTTTTTGGCAACTGCTGTCTCGAACCTTCTACTTGTCAACTTACACCCGTTATTTCTAGTCCTATTATATTGAGATATTTCGAAAACGCTATCTCTATCTACATTATCGAACCTATTCATAATTTTGAAAACATGGATTAGATCACCCCTTAGCCTCCTAGTCTCGACTGTTGTTAATTTTAACTCCATAAGCCTATCCTCGTACGACTTTGACCTAGGCGACGGAATCATCTTAGTTGCTCGTCTTTGAACTCTTTCGATTTTGTCTATATCTTTGCGCATATGCGGATTCTAAAATTGGACTGCGTACTCCAAATGGGGTCTAACTAATGATTTATAAAGTGGAACTATAATATCGCTCGATTTGTACTCAAAATTTCGAGCTATAAAACCTAACACTTTGTTCGCCTTATTGACCGCGGCTGTACTTTGTTTCGCTACTTTTAAATCACCAGTGACTATAACTCCTAAATCTTTTTCCTGCTCTATGCTTGTTAAATCTTTCCCTGACATACTATACGCAAAATTACCGTTACGCGAACCTATATGCAAAATTTTGCACGTATCATCTTAAATTTCATTTGCCATGTGACTGACCAATCAACGATTTTATTCAGATCTTCCTGGATTTTACCTCTATCTTCGTCATTAATCGCCCTACCACCCAGCTTCGTGTCATCCGCAAACTTTGAAACTGTACTGACTAGGCCGACATCTAAATCGTTAATTTATATAAGAAAAAGCAAGGGGCCCAACACAGAACCCTGAGGAACGCCACTCGCTACATTAGCCCAACACGACTCCGCTCCATCAACGACCACCCTCTGTTTCCTACCTCGCAACCATTCTTCTAGCCAATTTATTACTACACCCCTGATTCCATGAGCCTTAGTTTTTTCAATGAGTCTTTTGTGCGGCACGGTGTCAAACGCTTTTTGAAAATCTAAATACACTACACCAACCGCCCGATGTCTATCGTAAATGTCAACCACGCTTTGGAAAAATTCTGAAAGATTAGTTAACATGATTTGTTTCGCCTAAAACCGTGCTGCGTATTTCTAACTAGTTTATGCACTTCTAAGTGTTCGACTATACGATCCCTAATTACTGATTCCAGTAGCTTACCTACAACAGACGTTAAACTGATTGGCCTATAATTTCCCGCCGCACCTTTATCGCCTTTCTTAAAGATAGGTGTTACGTTTGCTAACTTGAAATTATCTTGTACGGACCCCTCAGAAATAGACGCATTAAAAATCTTTGTTAGCGGCACAACAATGCTATCTTTTATTTCTTTTAGTTGAATGGGATATATGGAATCCGGCCCCGGTGATTTACACATTTTCATTTTATCAATATAGCGCATTACTTCTCCTTCACTAACCACGATATTATCCAAAATATTACCATTATCAAAAGGTATTATGTCTATGACCGTAGGGATATTCGGTACATCTTCTATAGTAAAAACTGACGTAAAAAATTCGTTTAGCAAGGTAGCCATTTCCTTGTTTTCAGAAATTAGATCTCCTTTTACATTTTTCAAAGGCCCCAAGACACTTTTTACTGGATTTCTATTATTGACGTATTGAAAGAATCGCTTGGGGTTTTCTTTACCGTCACGAGCTATGGAGATTTCAAATTCGCGTTTGGACTTTTTTATTACACTTTTAGCTTCACTCGTTAGAGATATGTAGTTGTTTGGTAACAACAGATTATCTTTATCGCACTTATATAGCCTATAAGCCCTATCTCTACTCTTTAAAATGTCTCCTACTCTAGAAGTAAACCACAAGGGCTTGTTGTTTACTTTCGCACGCTTAATTTTGTACGGTACACATTCCTCATTTATAGTCCTAAAAACCTTTTCCAACGATTCCCACATTAGTTTTGCGTTGGAGTTCCCCATCACGTTTTCCCAATTGACGTGTGAAAATTTATTTCGAAATTTACTAAAGTCTGCGTGCTGGAAGTTAGGAATTTTAGTCGAGTTAGTTGGTTTCGAGTGACTTACTGAGAGGACGGTCTTCACGATTGATACTCCAATAATGTTAGGTTCTGTGCTCTATAGCTAAATTAAAATGTGACGGATACTAATTCTGTAACAAATTTAAGTGCGATATAAAAATTGTACTTTTTGATAAAACATTCCATATGATTCTATCATTAAATAAATTGATGAAAATATACTGCGTCTTCTTCTTAACCGAAACACAAGAAAAAAACTCTCATCACTTCGTCGACAACCTGACACTCGTTTGACCAGGTGTGTTGTATTACTTCAATTTCCGACCCCAAATCGTCGTCGGCTATTTGCGTTTCATATCTATCACGAAAAGAAGCTATAACACGATTCATTTCCTCATCGGTCCTTTAAGGAGAAAGGATACAGTTGTAGACAGAAATTTTTAAATTAATTTGATTAGTTCATATATTTTTCTGATCTTTTTTAATAAAAATCCACTTGTTTTTCATCAAAAATACACGCAGTATATATATATATATATATATATATATATATATATATATATATATATATCAACTTTAGTAGTTCTAAAACAGATACTTTAATTTGCAGGGATCTGTCTGTCAACGCGACTATATCATTCGAGTTGAAATAAATTCGGAATAAATACGTAAAATAGAAATTTGAGTCCCCTTTAAGAGAAAACGTAGAATAATAATAAGCAGTAAGTGTATTCATTCACATATACTCTAATACATTCTTTATTGTGAGGAAGGATGAATAGCTGGGCATAGCCTGCCGACACTGGGAACCGAGCCCCTGACAGATAGCTTTACACAACAAACTGTAACGAGTTGAAAATACATTATTACAGTACCTCCATATATATGAAATAAACATGAAGGAAACAGAATGGTGCTCAAGAGCTTTCGCCTAATGACATCCTCAGGAACACTAAAATAAATAACAAGTTCGCGACTAAATATAGGAAACAAAAAAAATAAAATGGAAATACAGGTAAATTTTTATACCGACATCTCAACTGTAATCCCTTGCGCTGGATCAAACGGAGCGTCAGTGCAGATGTTAGTAAGGTTTACGTTGAAAATAATACGTTCCGGTCGGATGCGTTAAAAAGACTAATTGTGGCCACCGCGTCAGTGTCTCCAGCTTCATATAACTCTGGTAAACTGTAAAGTTGTGACTGAATGGAAGTGGACATGGCGGAGGGAATGTGTGATTATTTGCTGGTAAATAACTGCTGTGAGTTCCAGCTGAAAATACTCCCTTTTATATGCATGATTCTCGACTGTGGCATTCCCTTAAACTTGTTGATTGGTGTTAATGTAACTGGGCGTGTCTATATCATATATAGGGTGTCCATAAATGATTACCCTGATTAAAGCATGCTATAACTTTTAAATAAACACTCGTATTCAAACACAGTTTTAATCATAAGTAGATAAACATACAAAGTTTTGATACATACTTAATGAACTTAATAAGCTTCCACATGTGCACCCCTAGTGGCACGTAAAATGTCTAAACAGTATTCAGTTCTTGAACAATTTGTACCTTGTAGGCGTGTAACTTCAAACGTTTGTGTAACACCTTGTGCACCGTAGACTTCGGTATCTTTAGTTGGCATGAAGCTTGTCTCACCGATTTCCTTGGTGACCGTGTGAAAGCAGTTTGAATGTTTTCCACCGTCCCATCTGAAACTGATGGTCTGCCACTGCTCTTTCCCTTTTCCACGTTTCCAGTTTCCAAGAATTTTTTCATCCACGACTTAATTAACTTCACATCAGGTGGATTCTTTCCATACTTTGTCCTGAACCTTCGCTGAACACTGACAGGAGATTTTGTTTCTGCAAGCCACACAACACATTGTGCCTTCTCTGTCACAGACGCCATCTTAACTGAACAGCTACCACAGCGCTCCTAGCGGCGAATGCGGTAGACGAAACACACCAGCACAGAAACTCTATGCGTGTACGAAATAACCTGTTAAAAG
>JAJOZX010014357.1:12500-78112 GCA_023014485.1 Bathynomus jamesi
GATCACCCTTTATATATATATATATATATATATATATATATATATATATATATATATATATATAATATATATATATATATATACGGGGCTCCAATAAACCTTAGCCCCCGCCCATGGCCTAAACCATTAGAGGTACAGTAAAACTAAACACCTTAAAAAAGAGAATTTAATCCTGCATTTAATGAGAAACAATTAAAATTTGCAAGAAAATACTGTCCATCACAACTCTAACCATTTGGCTTCAGCACCCACATGAGTTTCTTTGCAGTGAAGAAAACAAAGACACCAACATAGTCTGGACTTTTTAATAATTCGCGATAATGTTCATGGTCATCGATTTCATCTGGTGTTGTGGCCCACACTCGATCATTTTGGTAGTTAGGCCGACGTGTTACGTAAACAAAAAATTCATCGGAGACAGCTAAATGCATGAAATCATCCACATCCCAATCTTCAAGATAATGGGCAAACCACATTCTGTCATCGATGTTAAGTTGAGTTTTTCTTGGCTTTGGAAGTTCATGCCAAGGCTTTAAACCTTGCCTATGACGGTACAGTCGAATGATCTCACCACTAACGATCTTTCCTTTCAACACTTCGATCTCTCTAGAAAGTTTAGCACTGCTGTTTTTCCGCTTACGGGTACCGCTTTCAATGATGTCCTTTGTTTCCTGAGAGAGTGGCAAATTTGGGCGCCCAGATTTGGTTGTATCCATTTCACATTCATCCAAAGTTTTATTCCAATTTCTTTTGACGAAGTCCTCACTTCTTCGCAACTTTTTGGCAACCCATGAACGTGTTATAAAGGTGGCTTCAGCATCACGAGCATCCCGAAATGTTATTGCTCGTATGCGATCTATCACACGTTGCCTCTCCGAATCACCAATTAATTGAGAAGAAATTATATTATCACTTTATCAGCTAGAGTAATTTTAATACCTGCAATAAATAAAGAATTTTATATATTTTTATAATCACTAAAACTATTTCGATATAAGTAAACATGTAAGCTAATGGGGGGGCTAAGGTTTTTTGGAACCCTTATATATATATATATATATATATATATATATATATATATATATATATATATATATATATAGACTGTGTATTTGTGTGGACCAAAATGGGGGTAAATTATAAAGTTGAGCAAATCCTTGTTCCACATTAATGCCCTTGTTTCGTTTGACCAGATAGACATGTCAGCAAAATTGTGGTCAAATATGAGAATATGTAGGGGTCCCGAGATTTAATGACTTATACAAATTTTCCAATGAATAGGCGCGCTTAGAACATCAATGATCAACTCAACTCTTGAGTTGCAACTTATGAAAAAATTTCTTCTTATTTAAGAAATTTTTGGTGTTAATAGAGTACAAAAACAATCTTAGATCATTATTTCTGAGAAAATTATTAATAAGGAAAACAAAAATTTTGGATAAAATATATTATCCTTAATTGGTCAACTCTAAATTAAAGGCTTTGCCTAATTGGCTTGAACCTTTTAGTTATCCTTTTTATCTCCTAATTTAACTGGTTTATTTTACTATTTCAGAAATTTAATTTTTTAAACTAAAAATGGCTACTCGTTCTAAAACTAAAGTTTGGCTCATTGGCCATTTATATAAAGATATACTTTGTTGCCGCTTACCTACAAAACTGCAAGTTTTGCAAAAATATTTCTTCCATCAAAAAGAGGAAAAATTGGGACGAAGAAGATCCATTAATCTTTGCTTAGATGAAGTGATGACCTACTGGGAGAAAGCCAGGATTCCCACAATGCGTAGAGACAGTGCCATCCGAAAGATTGACTCTTTAATAAGCTGTTATGATAAATTGATGAAAAACAGAAAAAGGCCCGAGGAAAAATGCCGTATTGAAGAAGCTATGTTTAAAGATGAAATTAAGGCTGAAATTCTTGATATTGGTCACTCTAATGCCCTTTTGATGATGTCAAATGAAGAAGACAAGCTTTTCTACTTAAGCCAGCAAGAAGATCCTACACAAAGTAGCATGGGTACAGTAGACCAAATTCTTGCAAAAAGAGAGAAAAGAAGGCTTCATCGTGAAGAATTAGAGTGTGAAAGAGCCCTCAAAGAGCAGAAGCGATCTAAAAGATCATTCTTGCCTGCCAATAGAGATGATTTCACATCGTCATCATCATCACCATCAACTAATGACGACAACCTTGAAATGAATTTTCAAGGTCCCTCTGAAGAGCAATTTAAAAAGAAAATGTTGGCTCCTAAAAAGTCAAAGCCTATTGACAAAAATGTTGTAGCAGCCTATGATAGAATGAATATTTCCAATCGAGATGCAGCTATGTCTTATGCTGTTGTTGTTCAGTCTTTGGGCCATAATTTGGAAAACATTACAGTGTCAAAATCTACTATGCTTCGAACTCGTCAAAAGTTACGCAAAGAAATAGCAACAGAATATCAAGAGCAAGCATTTTGTCCTGGAGAGCCTTTAGTTCTTCATTGGGATGGAAAAATGCTCCCAGAGATATCAGGTTAGTTTTTTTGTCTGATTAATTTAGCATATTTATATTTTATCTCTCAGGTGAAAAACTTAGTTGTGGGTCTGGTTTTCACACCTAGGCAATGTGTTATTATCTGGTTTGTTTTAATTAAACATTTTGATAGCTAAATTTCTATATAATTAGGTTACATTTCACTGTCTGAAGCTAGTTTTCACAATCTACACCATTTTACCTTCAAATTAAAATAACTCAAGTTCAAATTAAAATAAATCAAGTTTAATTTAAAATAAATCGTTTAATTTAAAATAAGTCAAGTTTAATTTAAAATTATATATTAATATATATAAATTATAATATATAAATATATTAAATCTAAAATAAAATATTAAATATATAATATAATATATATAAATAAAATATTAAAAATAAATATATATAAATTATATATAAATTATATATTTTAACTTTTCTTGCAGGCGAAGGAAGAACGGAAAGGATTGTAGTGTTAGTCAGTGGGAATGGTGAAGAGAAATTGCTGGGAATTCCTAAAGTCACTGCTGGCACGGGTACGGAGATGGCTCGTGTTTGCATTTCTCTCCTGCAAGAACATGATATGACCCAGAGAATTATTGGGCTGTCATTTGACACAACAGCATCCAATACCGGAATCCATGCTGGAGCTTGCACTAAAATTGAACAAGAACTTGGAAAAGAGCTTTTATATTTAGCCTGCAGACACCATATTTATGAGATTGTCCTATCTCAAGTCTTCCGGACTTCTATGGGCCATTCCTCTGAACCTGATATTCCAATCTTCAAAAGATTCAAAACTCAATGGGATTTTATGGATCATTCTCAAATCACAACTGCTGTTGATTCCCAAAGCTGCAGAATAATTGAAAGAGTTCAAGATTTAAAAAATCAAACAGTCATAATCATGAAGGAGGCACTCAACTCTAAACAGCCAAGAGATGATTATAAAGAATTTTTTCAACTTGTTCTCTTGTTTTTTGGAGAAGAAAGCATTTCTAATACTCCCTTGAAGAGACTTGGAGCGTACCATCATGCAAGATGGATGGCAAAAGGAATTTATGCATTTAAGCTTTTTCTTCTCCAAAATCAATTTAAGATGACTAAAAAAGAACTTGATGCAATAACAGAAATTTGTTTATTTGTTGCATTGGTATACGCAAAATCTTGGGCAAAAGCTTCTCAACCAGAGGAAGCCCCAAATGTTGATCTTAAATTTTTGCAAGATCTTGCAATAATGGAGGAAAATTCTTTCATACAAGTGTTATCAAGCAAGCCCAAAATGCCATAAACGACATCTATGGTACTCTCAGAAACACTTGTTGGATTAAGCTTCTTTGACAAAAGCATATCCCTTGAAGAAAAGGAGCAAATGCGAAATAATATCAAAATGCCTCCAAGAAATAAGGGACTGAAACGTTTAGAAGCAAAGGTAACCCTAGCTTCTTTTAAAGAAAAAAGGATTTCTGATTTTGTTACTTCAAGGACTAAATCTTTTTGATGCTCTACATCTCAATTCTCTCTTCACTGAAAATTCTGCATCAACATGGGGAATAGATCCTGAGTACCAAAGAGGCTGTGCTAGAGTTCGTGCCCTTAGAGTGACAAATGACACAGCTGAGCGGGGTGTTGCATTGATTGAAAAATTTAATCAAGCAGTGACAACTAAAGAAGAGGACAAACAATACCTGCTCAAAACAGTTTTCAAGAATCGTAAAGAATTTCCAACAAAAAATAAAGCAGAACTTATGAAAATGAGGAAAAACTAATTTTTTCAGCATTAAAAGGAAAAGTGCAATTTTCTCGGGACCCCTAAAACCTGACGTAGAGGTTTCAAATTTTGTAATTTGATTAAGGTAAGCAACAGGAATAACATTACTCATGTGGAACAAAGATTTTTAAACCTTCATTTTTTTGGTCCACACTACGTGTGTATATATATATATATATATACACGGTGAACCAAAAGTAGGTGGACAGTAGGTTGAATACGGTTTGTGTTATATTATATTATAACTATGGTGTTCATTATAACTATGGTGTTTGTGTTTTATTATATTAAATATTATAACTAAATTTATTTAAATTTTATTTTGTATTATAGTATACAAAAAAATTAAATATGTATTCTCAAAATAAACGTTATCATTTACTGTCCACCTACATTTGGTTCACCCTATATATATATATATATATATATATATATATATATATATATCGTTTAAAGTATGTATACAATTCTTTTCAACTATTTTGAGTGCATATTTATTTTCTATATATTTCGTGAAATTATTTCCAATAATTCGGCTAAATAAACAGTGTGATGTACTTCTCGAACATTTTTAATGCATGAAGGATTCTTTTTAAGCTTTTGACCATTTATTGCGAAAAAAAAATACTTAAATACTGAATCTGAATAATTTGAAAATTTTGATAAGAAATTTTGGCCTAATCAGGGTAAATGAAATTACAATTCTAATCTCCACTCACCTGTATAAACTTATGTTAAAAGTTCAATCTTACCATACGGTTCGTAGAGCAAGTCCAACGAGAGAGCCACTCCTGCTCGTTCTCTCTCAGCCAACTATAACGTCATTAGACGTGTTAACAAGCGAAGGCGACCAACCAAACAGTTACATTTGAAGGATATTTTGAAATTTTGATTTATAGATTTAGAAAAGCTTAAAAATTACTTATTTACATGAGAATTTTAACAACCTGCCCGGCGAGAACTGCAATAAACCTTTAAATGGTTTGTTGCAGTGGTCCTCCTGATATTAACTTGTATTAAAACTCAATATGAAACAATATAATTTTAATCGTTTTCCTGCATTGCCCTAAGACGTTGAAGACACTTAAGAGCAGCCTGTCTTTTAGGTCTTGATGTTAGAGAATTATTATTGTTATTGGCTTCATTTGAGTTTTGAGGTCCATCCGAATCTGAATCACTATTTACCTCATTTCTTGAACCGGAATGAGTAATTGAAATTTCCAATGGATATAGATGACAGATCGGGTAATGCGTTTCCTGACCGTCAGCACGTTTAAGCTGAACGCTCCTAACTTTACCATCGTCACCCATGAAAAGCTTCAATATTCTTCCCATTTGCCAAAAGAGCCTAAATTTTGAAAGGGACTTGATAAGGACGACATCATTTACTTTAATGCGGTTAATCTAGTTAGACTGGAAAAGATCGCGGCTGTATTCGCGAAGACTGAACAGATATGATTCGTACCACAAATTCCTAAAATGATTAAATTTCTCGGTTAATATTTTAAAAGAAGCATTTAAATCCTCATGTGACGGTGCATCCTACGTCCACAACGGGTCGTCGGCATTATTATCCTCGACTTTTATCGCAAGGCTAGTGTTACTATGAATTTTAAGAAAAGAATTAGGGGTCAAGGGAATAAAATCCCTTTCTGATGACATGTTAGTTAAAGGTCTTGAATTAATGGCATTTTGAATGTTAGAAAGCAGAGTAACAAGGTCATAATAATCTAATCTGGATCTTCCTATGGTCTTGTACAAACAGTTTTTTACTACTCTGATTAATCTCTCCCATGCCGCACCCATCCATGCGGAATTAACTGGAAGCCTCATGTGTTTGATGTTATTTGCTCTCATATGTTCCCAAAATTCATCAGATTCTAATGATGATTCTAGAGTATTACCTCTCACTATGAACCCTTTAGCATTGTCGCTGTAAACAAAATCACATACTCCATAGAGGTTGGAAAATTTTTGAAAGGCAAGGAGAAATGATTTTGCATACATATCTGGCAATAATCCCATGTGTACTACTCGTATGTTAAGACAAGTGAAAATTAAAATAAACATCTTAACTGATCGTTTGTCTGAATCTTTGACATAAAGGTGACCAGTGAAATCCACACCTACATGTTTAAAGGGGTGGAAGAAGTTTACCTGGCCCTTTATGAAATTTGTGAATTTAGGACATTGAAAAGAAAATTGATTAAAGTTTTTGCAGACTATACAATCAGAAAGAATACGTTTGACTGTCTGCCTAGGTTTGGTTACCCAATACCCTTGCATTCTGAGCATGTTTAACGTAGATTGAATGCCTAGATGTTTACAGCGTAAATGACAATCCATGACGATTAAATAAATGAGATGATGATTTTTAGCTAGCAAGATAGGAATGATGACATTGTAGTCATAGTAATTAGATTTGACAATTCTACCTTTACTTCTGATTAACCTAACATCGTCAAGGAATAGATCCAAATTCTTCACTAAATCTGGGATTTCCGAATTTGTTTGATCTTTTTGATTTTCTAGGAAGTTGTTTTCCTTTTCAAAACTATCTAACTGCATTCTATATAGCCAATACAGCTTAGCCGCAAAGTCTATACCTGCATTCTTCTTTATGAGTCTGAATATGAATTTCAGAACGTAACTTGTTACACGAAGTAATTTGTTTAAGTTTGAATATTTTGTAATGTCAAAAATGGGTTCAATTTTAGTAGTATCATCTAGAATGGAAACATCAGTGATAAGCGAGGTTTGAATTAAGTTTTACTAGAATCTGACAAACATCTCAATTCATATTTAGGCCAATATTTTGCATCTAATGTCAACCAAAGAGGACCTTGTAACCAAATGTTTAAACGAGTTTCGAGTTCTTTGAATGTAATTCCACGCGTGATTAAATCAGCGGGATTATCATGAGATGCTACATATTCATAGGTTATTTGAACATTGTAATCACTCTGAATGTTTTGACGCATAGAAGGAATGTCCTGAAGATGGTTCCTTATGAAAACTGATTTATTTTTGCAATTGGTATCACTTGAGAGTACCCAAGAGAGGACTATTTGGGCATCCACAAAAACTTGAATTGAATCAAATGGACCTTGAACTGCTGATAAGAACTGTGGCAAACATTTGAAGACTAAATAAACGGAAAGCAATTCCAAGGAGTGCAAGGTTCTACCTTTCAAGGGAGCGACTTTAGCTTTAGCAAAAGCTAATCTAGCTTGGGAATTGCTCACTGCATACACAATAAATCCATAGCATGTTTTGCTAGCATCACAAAACACCTTTAAGGAAACCTTTCCATCATCATTGAAAGCAGATCTATCAATCTGAATGGACTTTAACTGCATGAGGTCTCGATATATCTTTCTCCACTCTTTTGTTTCCACTTCATCTAATTGCTGATCGCATGTCAATCCTAACGACCATAAGCGTTGCATTAGAATTCTACCTCTGATAGTGACGGGTAAAAATAGAGACAAGGGATCGAATACTTTTGAAATTTGAGTTAAACTTTGACGTTTTGTGCTAGCTAACTCATCAAGTTCGAAATCCATTAATCTAATAGTATCAGATTCTACTTCACAGTGATAACCTAGTACACGTTCTAACCCACTACCATGTTCCTCGGCCTTCCCATCCTGAATCATCTTTTGCTTTAATTCTGAGTGATTCGTATTCCATGAGCAAAGTTCAAATCCTCCCTTTAACATTCGACTATTTGAATTTGAATAAAGCTCTTCGAGAACTTCAGAATTTGAATGTGAAATGATCAAATTATCGACATAGAAAGAGTCTCTAAGTACACGGGAACACAAATCATCTTCATATAATTTAAAATAAATGGTGAACTAGAAAGTCCGAAAACGATAGTGGTGTACCTATATGTGACCAGACGACCATCCTCTTTCCAAAAAAAAGCAAAATCTATTTCTGACTGATTCCAATTTCAATCTAATTTGAAGAAATGCCTGCTTGAAATCGGTTAACATAACATACTTATTACTTCTGAAATTACACATCAATTGAAATAAGGATCCCATTACATCAATGCCCGGGAATGCTGCCTCATTTAAAGAAGGCTCGCTTTCGGTTTTAAGACTGCAGTTAAAAACTGGGCGGATCTTAGTTGTGACTTAAGCAGCACCCTTAATTACCGGCCTGTGTGGAATCCATATGAAATTGTCGTAATTACAGGGATCAACATTTATTTTTTCTATAATACCTTCTTTAATGGTTTTGAAAAACTTCATTATACTGTTTGGTAAGATCTCTTTTCTCGAGAAATTGAGTTACTCTGTTTAAAGTTGCCAAGGCTATTTGATGATGAGAGGGAACGAGATTTATTCGTTCATTATGCCAAGGCAACTCTACATGATACCTCTTATTTCGAAGCTCAATCGAATCACAAAATTGTAGAATTTTAAGCTCATCCAAACTTCCAGCATTTTCATTTTTATGCCTATTGACTCCAACCTATACAAATGCTCTAGTCCCAAGTCCAAGTCTGGTTCCGAAGCCATTAAATTTAATGGATTAAAATAAGTGGGAGACAGATGCATAATCGCATTGACAAACAATTCCACACCCCCATCAACCAAAGCGTCGTTTTGTTTGGGTTTATTTACTTTGACCTTCAAAGTATCACCTACTTCATACTCACACCCCGAACTCGTCGTATGGGGAGCCTCCCCGAAGCAAGGTCGATTCTGGTCAGTGCCTCCTTGATATGGTGACAATTTGGTATTTGTCTGCGCATATGAGTCAAACAATACCGAATCGCTTTTGATACCCTTAGGGCTTTGACTTTTGAAACTCTCAGCTTCATTACTTTGATTGCGATCGTAGTCAGAAGCCATATTCCTATCTGGACCCTCACTATTGTTAGTAAATGGTTTAAAAATGGTAGCACCATGGGGGTTAGTAAGGTTAAAAACGGAGGAACAATCCGAAGAAGGTTCACCGTGAGTGAAGGCTGAGATACTGCCAAACGGAATTATACCCCAAGAGGTTTCCAGAGCAGTCCCACCTGAACAAGGAATGGTCCTAACATTGATCAAATGCTGGAAGATGTCGACCCCCCAAAAGAGCCTGCACCCCTTTTACAGCATTGCCAGAGACACTGTTGAAACCTGTATCGGCCAACAGATATCCATTTTCATTTATTTTTTGAATGGCACGATCCAACCCTGAGACTTCGTAATCTAAGGAAAGCTGGTCGTCCACTGTAAAGTTGAAACTTTGAGATGACTTAGTTGAATTTAATTTGACATTCAATTCGGTTTCTTTGACAAGCCTATTTTGTGAACCAATAAATGTTTTTATGTTATAGGAGTAGTGTTCAAGTTCTGCCAGGTCGTACCCTAAATCAAGTACAGCTGCGGCCGAAATGTACGATCGCTGGGATGCTAGATCCAACAAGCATCGCACATTACAAGCCTACCCCTAAACGCGAACTCTAAGGTTAAAGTGGGAAGCAAGAGATCAGCTGGTTTGGCTTTATCAGAATTAGACAACCCGGTTGAGAATACGCTAGAATGCACGATCAATTGCGGGTCATGCACTAGTCAGGAGTTATTTTTGTCAGAATGAAAACACAAAGCTGAAATATGAGTGTGTGCATTGCAGAAAACACACGCATAAGTCAGTCCGTATTCAATAGCCGGACACTTATTATTGGAATGCTTGGAACTCGAACAGTTTGAACATAATTTTAAAGTGAGACAGCGAGATCTATGCTTGTCTCCACTATTGAAACTCGGGCATTTTAAAATGGAATGCTTTCACGTACAAAGTTTAAAATTTTTTGTAATTTTGGGCTTGGCACTCATTTGATTTTGATTATCTGCTTTAGGTTTAGATGAACTCGACTGAGACTTAACTTGAGCTTCAGTTTTAAAATTCTGTAAAGTTGGAGCTCCTCTATCAGTTGTAGACTTAAATTCGCTCTTTTCTTTGTTCTTAGGCTGAGTTTTGTTTTCAAAGGGCTTTTGGGACTTATTCAAATTGATGTTAACAGGATTAAATTTTTCTAAGGTTCTGATGACTGAAATGTAATTGTCCAATATTTGATTGACAGAAGGATAGTTAGATTTTACTTTATGATTTAACTCACGCCGCCTAAATGATAAAGATAAGTTTTGAAAAATTATGTAAGCAATCAATTTATTTTCTGCTGAATTTTCAATAAACAGATCAACTCCATAGCTCTTGAGGTCATACAAGATAGCTCTGACCTCGTTTAACCAACAAGCTAATTTGGAGTAATCATAATCTTGCAAAGGTTTAGCCGTTATAAGTTTCTTAAAGTACTCGTCAATGATGGAAGGTATATCGAGAAACTCCTCTTTCAAAAGCTGCAGGGCCACTTTATAGTTGACATCATTATTTAATAAATGTTTTACAATTGTAAAGGCATAGTCTCTCAGGTAACCTTTAAGGTATGCTAATTTAGCACAATCACCAAGATCTTCCTGAGAGATCCTATTAAATTTTCAAACTGTGACAAAAAATTTTTGAAAATTATCTTTGTCTTTAACACCTTCAAAAGCAGAACATTTTAGGGTAGATGGTTGCGCTTCCCTTTTTAAAACTGCTTTAACTCCCGTTAAAATTTGTTCAAGATTACCTACACTTTCCTTAGACATGAACGATGCATTATTTGCTTCAGATGGTTGAGGTGTTTGTAAATTGGGCCTCTGATTTGAACTTTCAAACTGATGTTTCAAATTTGCTAACGTATTTCTTATTTCGAAATGGTAATCTGTTTGAAATTCCAACTTTCTATCGAACAAAGATTTATCTACTTTATATAATTTGTGAACTTGATACTTATTTATGATATCATCATCAACTATCCTAATTTGATCCAGATGAAAATGTATGATCTTGGTTTGAGCCGACAAGATTTTACTATTTAATTGTGCATTTGCTAAAAAATCTTTTGTTTTATTAATAGTAAGCGTAACTTTACGTTTAAACACAGCGCGTTTGCGTACTAAATCGCGTACGGCTTCTTTGAAATTAGCCACTATTGACGCACGATCTTCCGCATCAAAATCGGAATCAGGAAGGGCGTAGCCCAAAACAGTATCGTCAAAGTCAGAGTCAACCTCAGATATCATTAATGAAATTTAAGTTTAACTCAAATTAAGAGTTAAGAACCAACTTAATAATGAAACAATCACTTAAAGAATCAACTCAATTTGACACTCAAATTATCTTTCAAATAACCTGACCTTAAAAATCAGACACCCTAAATTAACTTTAAATACGTAAAATTTAAACATCAAGACCTAACCTAATGAAATAATTAACCAAACGTTTAACAATAAACACTTATAAATTCTAACACCATAAAAACAAAATGTTATTGTTGTTGTTGTTGTTGTTGTTGTTGTTTAGCCGATCAGCCCACCCTGATCGAGCAAGCCGACGGCACGCAGGTAACCAATCGCCCTCTCCGGAGTGGACCAGAGGTTCAGCGCACTAGTGATGTTGTGTTGGTTGTTGTGCTAGAGCGGTACAGTCTGTCATAATGTGTTCAATTGTTTGTGGTGTGTCCTGGCACAGGTGGCAGGTGTCGTCTGTGGAGTTGTCTAGTCTGTGTTTATATGTCCGTAAGTTGGGGTGATGTCCACATTGGAATTGTGCTAAGTTAACTCGATCGGATCTGCTCAGGCTGATCTCTGACCTGTTAATGGGTGGCGGCTTCGCACCTAGGACCGCATTCGGACAGAGTCGTGTCAGTGCTTTGCGGGATAGGTGTGTGTGTATGTGTTTTCTGTACTGTGTGATGTCTGTGGGGCGTGGTATGGAATGGAGTATTTGGTTATAATGTCTCTCTGATGTTACCTTAATGGTGCGAGGTGTCGGTGCATGATTGTACATGTAGTGGCAAGGGTGTTGTGGGTTAGTTGTCGCTGCTGCCATGAATTGTGTTCCCCTCATGTCTAAATGTTCCCTAACTTTCAGTATTTTTGTTTCTGTGTGCAGGTGTTCTATTGGTGTTGTTTTGAGTGCATCCTGTAATAATACGAAGTGCGTTGTTTTGTATTGTCTGTAAGGTGTTTATGTGTGTGTTTGAGATAATGGGTGCCCAGCATGGGCTACCATAGCCCATAACTGAGCGAATATATTGTTTGCATATGAGTGATGTTGTTTCCTGCTGGTGTCCAAAGTTTGTTCCTGTAAGTACCCTAAGCGTGTTAAGTCTTGACGTGCATTTGTTTTTAATGTCCTGAATGTGGTTTGCAAAAGATAATGATGTGTTGCATGTGACCCCAAGTATTTTGGTCCTGTGAGTGTATGGAATGTTGGTGTTGTTTAGTGTAAGCTGTGGAGTTATTTGTTGTTCTTTTGTATTGCTTGTAAGCAAGGTGATGGTTGATTTTGTGGGCGCTACTTTGAGTCTATTGTGTGTGAACCAGTCTTGTTTCCTGTTTATGTATGTTTGTAGGTTATTTTTAGCGGTGTCGATGTTGTTATGGGTGGATGTTAGACTGATATCATCTGCATGTGATGATAAGGTAAGCTTGTTATCTATGTGTGTTGGAATGTCATGCATGTATAAGTTGAATAGTGTTGGTGAGAGAACAGAGCCTTGAGGGACCCCTTTCGGAAAAAGCTTGTTTTTGGATGACTTGCCATTAAATGTGACATGTGAGTATCTTCCTGAAAGATAGTTGCTCAGCCATCTTTTAGTGTTATTGTGCATATTTGTGTTGAGTATTTTGTTTATGAGAGGGAAGCGTGGGATAGCATCAAATGCTTTACTAATGTCTATTGTTGCTAATAGTGTACGTTGAGCTGTTCGTCTGGAGTTGATGCCATCCATGAAGTGCTGTGTGAGGTTAGTGAGTAAAGTCGTGGTTGAGTGGTGAGGTCTGAATCCATGTTGAGTAGGCGATAGTGGTATGTGTCGGTTGGTGATTTGTAAGATTAGTCTTTTTGTTACTTTGGAAGGTGTGCATAGTAAAGTAATGGATCTATTAGGAAGCTGGTTCTGTTGGAGTTTTGTTTGATTTGAGTAGTGTAATAATTTTACCTTGTTTCCATATGTCAGGAATAATACAGTGTTGGTATGAATATGTGCTGATATTTGTGAGAGCTAGTATTCCCTGTGGGCCAAGTGTTTAAGGTGTATGTTAGATATGTTGTCTGGTCCAGTAGCCTTCGAATTCTTAATGTTTTTGATGATCTTGGTGGTCTGGTCTGTATTGAAGGGTGTAATGGTCGTGTCGAGTCTGTAGGTTTTCTTGTGTCTGGCTGTTTGTCTGTCTGCGTGTTTCTGGTTGTTATCTCTGTTTAAGTGACTTATCTTTGCGTAGTGATTAACTAGAATGTTAGCTTGTTGTGTATATGTTGGGATATTATTTTGGCTGCGACAGAGAGCCGTGTGTGAGGTGTGAATGCCGCTGTTAGAGTGGGTAATTCTGTTTATAGTCTTGTAACCTGGATGTATCTGTGGAGTGGTTTTGTGTTGTTATTAATTCCCAAAATGTTTCTGTTTGTTTTTCTTTAAGTTTGTTGTTTATTTCTGTGTTGAGCTGTTGTATCTGCTGTTTTATGGTTTCTGTCTGTGGTGTTTGTGTGTTTGAGGTTGTTACGTTGCCTTATGAGGTGGGCTATTTCTCTAGTGTAATTTGGGTTGTATTTCCTAATGTTGCCCTTGGGTATGTATTTGTTTGCATGATTGATGATCTGATTAAATGTCTTCAGTGTTGTATTGATGTTTATGATGGGTGTGCTGTTTAATTAATTAATTAATTAATTAATCCAAGTTACTGTAAATAAGACCAAACCACTTATAAATAAACTCAAGGGACACTGTAAATAGGCTGAAGCCACACTGCAAATAGGCTAACCAACAGGCCTTAGCTACCCAAGTAGGCTTAGCCCAACTAAAATACTTAAACTATATAAATAGTCTTAACCTTGCCTCAACATTTAAAAAACTTCATATTTCAATAGCCTTAAGTAGCCTTAACAAACTGAAATCAACTTAAAATAAATAATGAAACCGAACACGAACAAAATATCCCGAATAAATCAAAATCAATAAGGAAACGTGGTTCTTAAACTTTACAGTAAATTTTTACCAGCAGCAAATTTTGAGGCAGCACTGTTTCCACCTAAAAGTTCCCTAATATCTAGAGTCACCTAAACAATAGACTAAACTAGCTAAATAATTGACTAAATTACCCAGGCTTTAGACTAAAGCATAAAGCCAACTATAATCCTGATCCAAAAATTTCTTATCAAGTTATTGCGAAAAAAAATCTTAAATATTGAATTTGAATAAATTGAAAATTTTGATAAGAAATTTTGGCCTAATCAAGGTAAATGAAGTTACAATTCTAAACTCCACTCACTAGTATAAACTTATGTTAAAAGTTCAATCTTACCATACGGTTCCTAGAGCAAGTCCAACGACAGAGCGACTCCTGCTCTTTCTCTCTCAGCCAACTATAACGTCATTAGACGTGTTAACAAGCGAAGGTGACCAACCAACCAAAGTTACATTTTAAGGATATTTCGAAATTTTGATTTGTAGATTTAGAAAAGCTTAAAAAATACTTATTTACATAAGCATTTTAACACATTCATGGAAGTTGTACAGTGTGTGTGTGTGTGTGTGTGTAACACCTCTCCAAATATTAAATAGTACTATCTGGTAACCCCCACTAAGCATTGAGTACATCAATCTTGCCTTTAATAAATAAATAATTAAAGTAAGTAATGCTATCTGGCAACCCCTCCATATATAAATAAATAAAATAAATAATTAAAGTAAGTAATGCTATCTGGCAACCCCTCCATATATAAATAAATAAAATAAATATCTGGCAACCCAACCCCTTCATATATAAATAATTAAAATAAATATCTGGCAACCCCGCCATATGTAAATAATTAAAATAAATAGTGCTATCTGGAAACCCCTCCAAATATAACAAGTGCGAAGGCTGAGAGCATTATTATGCTTTGTGACATGCCAGCGTGAACATCTCTCTCCTTCTTAGGTTAAGGTTTACCTCCTTAGGTTAGGGATACCCCTTTGGGGATGAGGACATCCCACCTTCTCCCCAAAAGTTAGAGTTTAGGTCAGGGTCATCCCCTTTGGGGGAAGGTCATCCTCCCTCTTCCCCCATAGCTATCCCCTTCATGCAACTTGGGAGGAGTTACCCCCTCCCCCCTTTTGTTTAACCCTTTCCCCGTTACCCCCACTTACTTCATGCAACATGGGGTATTAACCCCACCCATTTTCAGTACCCCTAACCCATTTGCAATACCTATACCCTTCGCAACATTGATCAACATTGCAATTGCAACCTGCACTCTCCTTTTTTCCGGCCATGCTATTGCAGTCAACAGTTGAATCTATCGAAATCAACTGTACATGATGTGTTACACAAACGTTTAAAATGTCATGCTTACAAACTGCAACTTCTTCAAAAGGTTCATCCAAATGATAAAAAGAAACGTTTTGAGTTTGCTACTCATGTTCTGGATCAGATAGAAAAAAATGAAGGTTTTCTAAGCAAAATTTGTTTTTCAGACGAAGCTACATTCCACACAAATGGTGCTGTTAATAGGTATAATTGCAGAGTTTGGGATCTGAAAATCCACACGAAGTCATCGAACACGTCCTTGATTCTCCAAAAGTTAATGTTTGGTATGGCCTACTGCATAACAAAGTCGTAGGACCTTTCATTTTTGATGAGCCTGGCGTCACGCAGACGAATTACCTTCACATGCTTCAGAAATTTGTCTTCCCACAGCTGGAAGAAGATGGCATTGTCTTTCAAGAAGATGGTGCACCACCTCATTTGAATAATGTTCGCACTGCACTGAATAGGAAGTTTCCGGATAGCTGGATTGGGAGGGGAGGTCCGATCCTATGGCCTCCTAGATCACCAGATTTGATACCCCTCGATTTTTTTCTTTTGGGGTTGCATAAAAAATGTTGTATATGGATATACCAGAATGGTGGCCAGTGTGGACAACCTGAAACAACGGATTATTGCAACCATAGAAACCGTAACTCAAGAGATGTTGAGGTGTGTTTAGACTGAAACTGATTATCGGCTAGACATATGTCATGCCACAAAAGGAGCCCCTGTAGAAATTTACGAATAAAACTGTAAATGTTACTTTCCATTTTAGTATTTTCTTCATTCCAGTATTTTGCATGGGTGGTGTAGTATAGCCTCATGAAATGTGTGCCACCTTTTACGGACACCCTGTATATATATGTGTGTGTATATATATATATGTATATATATATATATATATATATATATATATATATATACATTCTTGCATCTCACCCTAGACCCTAGATTATGCATACACATTGCATATAACAGGATTGGATCCCGTAGTTGTACTTCTTAGTCATTAATACCCACTCTTTGTCTCTAATTCGTTCTTGTAAATCTTCCTAATAATGATTTGTACTATACGTACAAATTCAATAACTATGATATCATAAAGTAACTTAATTCTCTTCACGTTTCCATACCGCCAATACCGAATCATCCATTTGGTATGTGGATATCTTTCATGTTCAATATATGGTAAATTCTTTAATAGTAAAAACTTCATTCTATATACATCATTATTTATATTGTGTCCTACCTATTGTCTACTGATGCCTAGCCTATCAACCTATCAGTCCATATTTTACGCGTGTCTATATTACGCACACAACCTATTGTGTTACGTACATGTAAAATACGTCCACATGTATTTTTATTTTTATTATTTTAAGTGCGTTCACCCCTCACAAATTCATAAATGCTTGGATAAGTGGTCGAATTCGCTGATGACAGCAAAGTCGAACGCTTCTGAGATAAAAATCTCCTCTCGCTCTGATCCAAATTTATAACATATTATAACATAATATAACATATTATGTTGTATATAAATTATCTTGTATGTGCTCATGTACTTGTGTTGTACTAATAACCATATATAATAACCATATATTATAACCATATATTATAACTATATATTATAATCATATATAAATATATAAATACAAAGTTATAGTAACTGTTTAATTGTAATTAACTGTAATACGTTAATTTAATATAACGTAATGTACTTTAATGAAACTGTAATTAATAATAACTTGTAATGTACTTCAATGAAACTGTAATTAAATGTAATGACTTAATATATAATGTAAGAATGTACTTTAATAGAACTGTAATGGACAATCATAAGCGAATGTGAAGTAATCCATAATCGCAATCATAATTGTAATAAACCCAAACGAAAATGTACTCAGTCGTGTACTTAAATTGTACTTATGTACTACTATGAAATGATATCGCCTTCAGAAATGAAGACTCGGCAAAAAAATACGATTAGTTTTTTTAATTTTTTTTATTTTTATTTGGAATCTCTCAAACATCTGATCATGTGTTTAAAAAGGGGGAACTTAACCTTCAACTGCCTTCCCCCAAAATTTAGGCTTATATGATACATGAATTTGTAAAATGAACTACACTTCATTACGGGACTCTGCTTTGGTCACTGCTATGAGACTCCCTTGTTAGCAGCCTCGCTGCGAGGAGGGGGCAGAGGCCCCTTGCCCCCTTAATTTTTTTTTTAGATTCCTGCCTGAGCCATGGTCGAAAGAGGTCGAACCTCTACCCCTGTAAATTCAGAGCACTACCTGTACATTTTTAGAAGTAAACTACAGTAAAATAAGTTTTTTTATCTTTTCCTTCGAGCTTTGTTCTCTTCAGGAATTTATTCAGTAAAGTCGATAAGTTATAAAAGAAAAGTCGATAATTTTAGTCTCAGAGAAAGTATCAGAGTATTATAGCAAGAGAAGAATTAATAACTGTCGACCCTAAAGCGAGAGAAACGAATTAGAATGTTATAGAAGAAATATCCGTTTCTGCCTCCCAACTAGAACCCCCGTCGATCCGAACCGACTCAGGGCCATAGACGGAGGGGTTAACATATACACAGTGCGTTCGATAAGTCTCTCCGCAGTCAACCAACATTTTTAAAAAAGTGTTTGACAACAAGTGTAGACGAGTTGCTCTGTGCCTGCAAAATGGTGGAAAACACTTTCAACACATGCTGTAAAATGAAAAGGTTATGTAATAAAATCACTAAATCATGGTTGAATGAAAACATTGTAGTTTTTCAATTTCCTATTCGTTTAACATAACACTGCGGAGAGACTTTTCGAACGCACTGGGTGTGTTTATATATAATATTTATGATGAAAATAACCACGAAGGGAAAAGAAAACACAGAAAGGTGCTCAATCGCTTTCGTCTAATGACATCCTGAGGAACACTGAAATTAATAACAAATTTGAGATTATATATAGGTCACAAAGAAATAATTATAAAAAAAGAGGATAATATGATTGGTGCACAAAACTTGTAGGAAGAGCATACAAATTTATATGGAAAAGCTACCAGAGTTTTAGCACTTTACCCTTCTTGTCTAAATCCGTTCTGAACGAATTCAAAACAACAGGATCAAGCGAAAAAGGGCCCTGCCTAATGTTGAAATTGTTTGTAAGTTGAATAATGGCAGACTCAAGAATATTTCTAGTAAGAATGTTTCTTGAGTGAAACAAAACCGAGGCATTACTCCAATAAATACAATGGGATAACTCTGACAGATGGACAAAAATGGGTACTGGACGACTGTCCCGTTCTTACAGAATATTGATGCTGTTTTACAAAATCCTAGAAAGGATTTGAACACATTTACACAAACTAAAAATAAATCATTCATGAAATTATAAAAGAAACCCATAATATAGGTTTTCGATGACAGTAAAAACATTTATAGATCCGACGTTTCGGAGTACATAAACCTCATCTTCAGGGCAAATTTAAAAAAATTATAAAAAAATAAAGGATAAGCAAAATTTTAAAATAATTACAAGGAAAAATGAAATAAATCTGACATTCAAACATTCAGAGAAATAAGAAAGTTATGATTTAAAGAAGGTTTTAAGTTTAATAATATAAAATGATTCTGATAATCTAAGATCACTTATGTAATTACGAGAGCCACTCAATATATTTTGCCCCACATTTTTTTTCTTTCAAAGTTTCCTTGTAAGTTCCAGAAATTTTGTACACAAGTAGTTACATACCTCTTTTACAAGTTTTTATTTTTCCACATAGTTTCCATCCTTTTCTACGGCTTTCTCCCACGTCGAAACAAGGGTCTTTATTCCTTGCTGGTAAAAGTCCCCTGGGTTCCGCTGGAGCCACCTCTTAACTTCCTCAACAACCTCATCGTCACTGAAACTTTCTTCCACGAATAGCGTCCTTCATTGGCCCAAACAAATGGAAGTCTGAAAGTGCCAGATCCGGGCTGTATGGAGCATTTTTGTGATGGCCTCTCTTGTTTGCAAACTTTTGTGTGGTCTTGCGTTATCGTACAAAAGAAGGACGTCTTCCAGTTTTCTCTCCGGTCGAACTCGCTTTATACGTCTCTGAAGTCTCTGTAGAGTAGCAATATATGTCTCTGAGTTGATTGTTTGTCCTTTCTTCACAATGTCCACCAGAATCACCCCTTTCATGTCCCAGAAGATAGTGGCCATAACTTTTCCTGCAGAGGAAGCCATTTTGAACTTTTTCTTGCGTTGGGAGTCTGCGTGATGCCACTCCATGGATTGGCATTTTGTTTCAGGTTCAAAGTGGTGTACCCAAGTCTCATCCCCAGTCACAATTCGTGAAAGGAAGTCATCCCCTTCTGTCTCGTATCGAACCAACGACTCAGAAGCAATTTCTTTTCTTTGGGCTTTGTTGATCTTCAGTCAGTTCGCGAGGAACAAACGGTGAACACACTTTTGAGTATCCCAGTTACTGAATTATCGTATTCACACTTCCTTCACTAATTCCTAGCTCCAGTGATAGCTCCTTGTATGTGACGCGCCGATTTGATCGAATGATGCTGTTAGTACGTTGCACAGTGTGAGATGTGACAGCCGATGCCGGGCGACCGCTGCTTGGCTCATCATCGAGGCTGGCTCTCCCTCTCTCCGATGATCTCACACGTTTAGACCAGCGTCCAACTGTGCTTCGATCAACAACAGCATCTCCGTAAACGTTTTGTGAATATTTCCAACTGTTTCCTTCTCTGCAGTTAAGAACTCGATAACAGCTCTCTGTTTACGAGGCACATCACTGTCAGACGCCATTTTCGAAACTGCGTTAACCATCAGTTTTATACAAGTGCGTTTAAAAGCGGTTTTATACAAGGAGAGGAGGTTCAAACTGGAAAAATCCGGTTATGTGAAGCGCAGAAAGTTCAAACGTACGGCCCAAAAGACACTTCAGCCCGATGGCCTATTAATTAGCTAAGAAAAAAGGGTGGGGCAAAATATATTGAGTGCTCCTAGTGCTTACGCTTAAATTTTTAAAATTATATATATATATGTGTGTGTGTGTGTGTGTGTGTATGTGTGTGTGTGTGTGTGTGTGTTCTGAGCACCTTAAGACATCGCAACAATCTGTAGGGTACACACAGAAGTCATCGCAACACGAGCGCTCCTGTAGCGACATTAGCTGTAGATTCAAATGAGTTATGATGGTGTTCATTTGTATGGTAAATTTTGTATTATATAATTATATATTTTTACTCTTCATATGATCACATCTTTCCCGTTAGATTAAGAAAGTTAAGCGACGTTAGGTATGGTCAGTAGCTGGATGCATGGCCCACGGCTTGGTATGTTTTTCAAAATGAAATACTTTTTATTTATCTGATCCGCACACATTCTTCCTTCTCTCTTTATATTCTTGAGAAATGAATGCTCAAGGTAATGTAAATAATTTAATACAGGTTTAGCGTATATACAGTTTTAAATAAGTGTTTAAAGAATCCTATACTGCTGACTGCAAAAGTTATTTCTTTCAGAAATTAGCATGATAACAATTGTAGCACTGGTTATTTTCCAGTTTTATTGCGAAGTACATATTTTTGTAGTAACCTTTTATAATGAGGTAAAACTTTATATCTTGAACAAAAGAAAAGATTTCTTAATTAAAGCGTTTTATTCTTTTTATATACGGATATTTCAATTCAATATTAACATCTCTCCTTTCTCCCGTGTATGGCCGAATTCTATACTTTTATCTTATAAAAATAACTTTGTAGAAACTAAAATGGTAATGATTACATGAAAACTAATTGAAGTTTTTATATTTGAATAACATCAAATGAAAATCAGGAAGAGCTGACAGTCTAATTAGTCCAGGCAATTTGTAGTTAGACCTGGGCAAAATTGCTTCAGAAGCTTTCTAAACTGTTTCCAGCTCAGGAACCATTGCCGAATAACATATCCAAAATCCGACAAAATTGGACCCCGGGAACACCCCCAAAAATGAAATTCAAAATGGCGGACTGGATGTTTCCTACGAAAAAAAAAAATATATAATTTACGCTTTTATTTATAGAGATACATTTGATGCTTTTTCTTTCAGTTGTAATGTTTTAAATAATTCAACAATATACAACACAACCAGTTATTACGCAAATAATGTTATATAGCTTTTTACAGATTTTTATAATCAATAATACAACAATTATTTTTTTCCCAGTTTCAAGTTATGTTCATTACAGAAGAAGTGATACCTGGTCACAAACATACAGAAATTAATCCTCTTCATCACTATCATCGGATAGATTACCGGTACTTGGGTTGTTATCGCAACCACTGATTTGGCACTCGCCACAAGCGGCTGAACAGGGCATTCCATTACGCTTGCATCCTCATCTTGAAGTAGCACATTTCGTCTTGCAGGAGCAGCGGATCATGTTGAGTAGATAATTTGGAGCTGGTGGCTTGTCGCAGGCTGTAGGGTAGTAGGAATTATTCTTTACATACCAACCCCACTGTTCTGCATCGATCTTCTCTTCTGTAGACTTCCAGATTAGTATTTGAAAGTATGTGCGAAAGCTGTGGTACTTTGTGGACGCATCGGTAGGTGGCAAACGTTCGGGTGTAACAAAAGATTTAGCTGTAGCTACCTTTTCAACTAACATTCGATGACGTAGTGCGTTAGTGGATTCAAGTGTTTTGCAGCCATACAACAGAAGCATTGCCTTTCTTCCAGCGGCTTCAATGTCAGAGTGTTGGCAACAATCAGAACAGAATGTATTTGCAACTGAACGGAGTTCAGCCACCTTCATCAGTGTGTCGAATGCTTTGGCTTTACCGATCGAAAAAATTCTGGATGTGTTATCACAGCCCGTGAAAGCATGCACAAACAGGAGATACTTGCAGATGTCATTGCCTAACAATGATTGAATGCTGAGAATATCATACACAGGATTAGGAGATGGTCCCCGTCTTATATCGCTGCGATAGTACAACTTGAAACCACTGTCCTTGGCATGGTACAGAAGGAGAATCAGCAAGTCGGTGTCTTCCCCTATTACTGTTGTAGTTGCATTTTCTGATGAGGAAACTGCTGCACGAACGATGTCCACATCAGCATCCCCATCTGCGTTGTGAACAGTACACCCGTGCTTCTTCAACATCTCACCTACGAGGGAAATAAATGCTTGCTTGTTGTTTTCATTAGCCAAGAAGTGTTCCTTCTGGCCAACAAACTTCATGCTTGGACTGAGATTCACATTTCTGCTTGTCTTGGCGCTGCGTCTTCTGTGGGTCATGTCCTTGATCCTAGGAGAGCTGCTGTAGCCATCAAAAACAATGATTGCTTTTCCATATGTTTTCAGAGTGAAATCGGCATATGAGTTGGCGATGCTGTCATATGTTTCATCTTGACGCCAGGAAACACGATGTAGTAGAGATCCACCATCCAATACGTACTGGTCTGTGCACTGAATTTCTTGAACTTCTTCCATGCGTAAAGTGTCAGTGTATTTGATTATTGCATGAGCTAGCTGAGACTTATCGGGTTTCCTCAAGATACTTCGTGATTCGAACAATGCAGGAGGATATGCACACAATTCGTAACACATGACATCTTCAAGATTCATGTCTCCGCCAGTGGCAACAGTCATCATTCTCTGAAACAGTAGTGCAGGATCTACTTCTATATCTGAAACATCAGTGATCACAACGGCAGAAGCAGATCCTAGTGTTTTCACTTTGTCAGATCTTTTGGCAGAATATGTAAAGGCTTGTTTCCCAATCATTTTTGCGACAATGTTCGTACCGATTGAATGCAATTGATGAACGTTAACTCCAGGATCAGCAGTTAGCCCTGTTACAATGTTGCAGAGACCCGAGGTAGAATGGAATGGGGATAAGGATTCCAGACGTTCAAGTACTTTCTTCATGTCATTACTGTCCCTGATTTGTCTACTTCCCCTCATTTCCTTGTGCTGTTCACTACTTTCCAACAAAACTCTGGTGTATTCCTGCATTGCTAAGTTATAAGTGGAACACAGAGGCATAGAAAAGAGCCACGTTGTCCTTTGGGTGTCTCTAAATCCACTTCCGCGTGTCAGTCCGCCTCTGCTTTTCAGGGAACGCATTAGTACTTGTTCTATCACCAGGTCTGTGCCGAGTCCGGCCCATAATCTGTCGCTTCTTCTTACCACAAACTTACCTTCCTGGAACATTTTGTTAACGGCTGGATTTTCAGAAGGCAAACATAACATTTTCTGCAGGTACAGGTATATCGATTTCAGGTAATTGTGATGTCCGGCTGCTGCAATTATGGGGATGGTCTCCAGCATAGCTTGCAAGTGCAAATCCCACGAGCCGGTTCTGTCTGCTGTTATCAAGGAACGTGCAATGTTGATCATTCGCTGATATTCCAACCAGAGTTGACTTGTTTGCGAAGTAGATTGTAGGTCAGTTTTCTTCGCATCCAAAGTGGTTGCAATCTGAGACAATGCATTCGAAGATTCCACATCCTCAACTGATTGTTTGGCGATCATAACATCGTCGAGCAGGTCACAAGCTTCCTTATGGAGGTCATGAGGAGTTCCATCTTCATTACGAGGGAAAACGTCTGCGACTAGTAAGGTACTAAGAGCTGCATCTACTATCATATGACCACGTATCGCTCTTGAAACCACTTTTCCAGACATCATGTGTTGCACGGCATTTGGTCCGTATATTTCTTGAAGTACTTCAGACAATCCTGAACCATTCATAAGAGTACCGACTGCTCCCAAAAGATTCATCAGTGTGTGAAATGATCCCAGCATTAAAACAATGTCCTGCAGGTCTCTCTGTTCATTGATGATTTGGGAAGCTTTCCAGAACAAAGGCTGATCAAAGGTAATAATGCATGGGACTTTTTGATCGCGTGCTATCTTGCTCAAATATAGTAATGTCGAAAATATGCAGGTCATGTAAGTTGGCGAAATATCTATGATGGGAAGGAACGTGATCGACGCCACACCTGGATGTGAGACACTTGATCCACCGTGAATTGCCTGCATTGTTCCGGACCAACTTAGACCTGATCTTTCTGCTGAAGATATCTGCCAGAGAAGACTAAGTCGACTTATGGTGGCAGTGGGTACTGGAAGTTCGCGGAATGAGATGTCCCTCAACATGCTTCTCGCGTGTCTATATTCCCTAATGTCAACGGTTGCAATCTTCTTAATGTCATTGTCACCAACATTACGCCTGTGAATAGAAGGGTGGATCTTGATCTTCGGAGTTACTGCGGCAATCATACCCATTCCATGAAAGGTATTCTTCCCATCCAAAGTGCAGACATCATGATCGACGTTATCTGCTGCTAGAAGGACTGCAGTGTTTTCATCAACAGTAAAAGAGCCAGACCCACTTGCCAGCGCCGCGTTTCTTTCGAATCTTGTTACTTCTGCATACGACGAACAGTAACCCAGCTGATGGAGAACGTCAATAAGGTACCTTGACCTAAAGTTGTGGTGTAGCTGAACCGACAAACCGATCTGTAGTGGACATAGTAATCCTCTAGGACGGGTTGCTTGCATAATGCTCTGCCCAATTGCACTATTTTTCTTGAAGCATCCTGTCCCGCAAATGCTTTTGATAATAGCAATTTCAGACTGTTGGGAATGTAATCAAGAGCACTTTCTGCAGTGATGTCATTTGGAGATGGATACACATCTTTTCTAGGCGAGTCGACAGACTTGATATCACTTCTGATTATTTTTGCAGCAGCTTCTACTAGGTAAATCTTCTGTAGCTCTATATCTATATCACATTCTTTCGACTTTTTGTGATAATCTATAAGAATTTCATTAGCTGTCTCTCGTAGTGTTACTACATCTGCCTTCCCACTTTCACCTGATATTATGATCTTGTCTCCGTAACGTTCTAAAAGCTTTCTCTTCATGTGCCTGCGTTCGTAGACAGAGCTCTGACTTCCTTGAAGATATTCCTCCATTTTGGAAATTAGGTCTCCAATCAACAGTTGTTCATCATCATTCTCTTCCAGGTAAGCACAGGTCTGAAGGAATGCTTGGTGTTGATCTTCATTAGTTGGTCTCCCTTTCTTCGAATCATGATCGTCGGAGGAGTATGCGCGAGGAATGTTTTTTCCACTTCGAAAATTTACGCTGCAGGTGTGATGGTAGACACAATCTGCAGCAGGAAGATCACGAAGATAATACTCCAGACGGCCTTTTACATTAAACGACCATTCATCGCAGCGGCTTTCACAGCACCTTTTTATGGTTTCGGAGAACTCTGTAGTTCTTATTTTGACATGCTCTGATTTTGGTTTGTGTTTGGAAAAAAAGTCCACAAAGGTATCACAAAACAAACAGTGAGTAGCACTGGAAAATGCGTATTCATGAAAACGAGCACTTTTCCTTGGTATTGCCTCGGCTGCGGTCTGTCGCTTCTTTATTTCAATGGTCTTTTTATCCGTAAACCTTTTCCTACATACAACGTGAACACTTATTCCAGCTGTTGCAACAACATCGCTTCCACGGCTGCGGCTGGATGCATTTATACCATCTGCTCCTTTTTGCGAGATGTGAACCACTTCCTGTCCGCTGTCCAATTTCTCCTTACAAATCACGCACAATTCTTCAGGGGTCTGCATTCTTGAAGGCGGACGCACAGAGAGTCAGCCGTACACCGAGTCAGTCTGAAACAGAAAACACAAATTAATAAACTGTGTTGCAGTATTTAAAAGGAGTACATAATAACAGTTTTAAAGAAAATGACAAGCACAAATACGCAGATTTGATAGTGGGTAGTAGGAATTAAAGAGTTGTATATAATATAAGTTTATAAAGATATAGCAATGTCCATTCTCACATACACTCCATACAGTATATTTTATTTACATTACGTGACGTTATAGTTTAATACTAGCCGCCTAATACAATTTTTAGTGTCATATAGGTTAATTTAGAAACGAAAATGTGTTTTAAAACATTTTAATGATCAAGAAAAACGTCATAACTCTCTCTACAAAGCGAAATTAAAATTTATTGTATTTCGTAGGAAACTGCCAGTCCGCCATTTTGAATTTCATTTTTGGGGGTGTTCCCTGGGTCCAATTTTGTCGGATTTTGGATATGTTATTCTGCAATGGTTCCTGAGCTGGAAACAGTTTAGAAAGCTTCTGAAGCAATGTTGCCCAGGTTGAAGCTATTTTTGCTCTAGATTGCCTGGACTAAATCTGTTATAATAAATGAAAAAAATTTACGTGGAAATAAAATCTAAGACTAAGACTAACCTTCGAAATGCGGGTGTAAGTTTTTTAATTTTTTACTTAAAAATTTGCAGGTTGGCTTCTTTAATAAAATATCAACATTTAAATACATGAATAATTAAAAGAAACAAGTTTGATCTTTTACTTTTATTTTCAGTAAAAGAAATTAATTTCGAATCTCAACAAAGCTGAGGTAAAGACTTTAAAAAAATATTCATTCTATTTATGTTCATCTCGGGTAACAAGAAGAAAACGAAGACAATTTGTTTGGTGTATAGAAGAAATGGTCCTTAAGATTTTATTATATTTGGTAAAAATTTCGCTTAAGAGTGTATCGCGCTGGCGATGGAGTCTCTAGAAAAATTCAGGTTCACGAGCCCTTCAACGTGTACTATAAGTGGTCTTACAGGGTGTGGAAAAACTATGTTTATGCTTAAAATTATTAAAGATAAAGATGCCCTCTCCTCAAAACCTGTACACAACGTTATATAATGTTATAATGTTTCAGACCAGCAAAGACTCTATGATCCACTCATGACTAGTCTACCTAACCGTGTTTGTAATTGTGTATTGCGCATGTCCTCCGAGGTGGCGGAGGGGACCTACAATTTTACTTGGGTTCCGAACTACAAAAACCTTAATTTTACTACTTTAAACTATACCTAATCTATCAACATATGCATCTAATCGATTTTTAAACATTTTTATAGACGTGCTACTAATTACTTCTATCGGCAAACTATTCCACCTATTTACTATTCGATACGTAAAAAAGTTTTTGGCAACTGCTGTCTCGAACCTTCCACTTGTCAGCTTACACCCGTTATTTCAATTTTAACTCCTTAAGCCTATCCTCAGGATAGGCTTAAGGAGTTAAAAGGAGTCTTAAGGAGTCAAAGTCGTATGAGGATTGTATTCTCATACGACTTTGACCTAAGAGACGGAATTATCTTACTTGCTCGTCTTTCAACTTTTTCGATTTTGTCTATATCCTTGCGCATGTGCGGATTCCAAAATTGGATCGCGAACTCCAAATGGAGTCTAACTAATGACTTATAAAGAGGAACATAATACCGCGCGATTTGTACTCCAAATTCTTAGCTATAAAACCTAGCACTTTGTCCGCCTTATTGACTGCTGCTGTACTTTGTTTCGCTACTTTTAAATCACCAGTGACTATAACTCCTAAATCTTTTTCCTGATCTACGCTTGTCAACTCCAATTACTTTTACGCGAACCTACACGTAAAATTTTGCACTTTTCGACGTTAAATCTCATTTGCTATGTGCCATATGGTGCTACTCAACATATCAATCTATTTTCAATGATTACAAAGACATCGTATTATTCCACAAAGGTATTTACAGTGTTGGGTTGGTAAAGGGGAATGAACAGCGAGGATCGTGATCGATGATCTCGTTGGAAATGAATAAAACGTTTGCGGTGATGTTTACAGTATTCTCCCAACACCTTAACATAAGGGTGTTTTTCATCAACCAAACTCTCTTTTTCAAGAACAATATATGCGTGATGTTTCATTGAACACACAATACCCCGTCTCATTCTGGCATCGTCGAGATGTTTCACAAATTGCGTTATTAACCAGTTAAATGTTCTCGAATCAGCGTAAGGAATTTTTGGAAGTTTATAAAAAAGAAACGAGTCGACGTTACGGGTATTTGCTCTGCGACCTTCACCCACAAAACACATTCAGGGTATTTCGAAGAACGAATATATTTCCATCCGTGACTGAAACAGTGTATATCTCAGAATGACGAAATGCATAAAGAAATATCGGGAATTCATAAAATCCTTTCCCCACCTACCTCACACTCTCCAACGACTGTTTGTCAAAAAATATGGACCCCGGCTTTTTAAAATGTATCTGTGAAGTCTGCCTTAACCTCTTAACGAGGGCTAAGTTATGAGTGCGTGTATTGGAAACGGTACATATTCGACCCAGTGGTCCAAAAGAGTTAATGTCATAAACTGCAACGTACCAATAACACCTTTGCAGAAGAGTCGTTTACGTCGTTACAAAAACATAATACTAACTCTCGCTCGTAAAAGACAAACTATGTAGGCTTCACTACAAAATACAAAGAATCAAGAATCAGTTCTAGAACCATGTAAAATCAGACTTAAAAGACTGGAAAGTGAATTGATGAATCTACTGAACACCAAAATGCATCCTGATGAGAAAAGAATTTTCTACCAAGCTCTTCAGAAATTTCTTCAAGAGTACGAAGATTATAAGAAACCTGTGGAGTTACCGTAGTTATCAAACATAGTAGCGATACTGAGCATGATGAGACTAGAGACGAACAAATAAAGAACATCGGGGTGAGTCCGCAATATGTCGAACATGTATTAAAAAATAGTCTCCCTAATACATTGAGGAATAAAGGGCTAAGCCTTTATAATCTATTGAATGACCGAAATGCATCCTGATGAGAAAAGAATTTTCTACCAAGAAGCTCTTCAGAAATTTCTCAAAGAGTACGAAGATTATAAGAAACCTGTGGAGTTACCCGTAGTTATCGAACATAGTAGCGATACTGAGCATGATGAGACTAGAGACGAACAAATAAAGAACAACGGGGTGAGTCCGCAATATGTCGAACATATATTAAAAAATAGTCTCCCTAATACATTGAGGAATAAAGGTCTAAGCCAGGCGTCGGCAACCCCTGGCACGCGAGGCATCTATCCTTGGCACGCGAAAAGATTAATTTTTTTATATAATTTTAAGATTAAAAAAAGAGAGGAAAAATACTACTCAAGACCATAAAATTATTTTTTTAAAAATGGAATTGGCACGCAACACCAAAAAGGTTGCCGACGCCTGGTCTAAGCCTTTATAATCTATTGAGTGACGATCCTGTTATACACTGGACCGATAATGGCGAGGTTGTTGTTGAAACTGCAAAGGATCAGGGTTCGAATATTATTGATATCGTTCATGATTTGGTTAGAAAGTGGGATAGACCCTCTCCACCAGGATGGAGTCACATTAAATCGAGGGTACAACAGATAAACATAACCAAAACACTGATTGGCAACCAGAACAGAATAAAACATTCGGAACAACACATATACTACAACAGGGCACACCATCACCTGCGGGTGTAAGAACTTTGAAGAAAAAGAAGAGACCAACCACCAACGTACAACCCTACCCACGCGCTTCTAAAATACGAAAATGGCTGACGTGTTAAAAACATTATTACGATATTTCTACTCCGGCTTCTTACGGTGGGGCTGATAGACTCTACAGGGGTACCAATACTGAAGGGTCAGAAAAAAAAGATGTTAATAACTTTTTCCGTTCACAGGAGACCTATACACTTCATAAACCCGTGAGAAGAAAGTTAAAAACTGCTAAGACAAAAGCGGCAGTGGTAGACTCTATTGGGCTAGTTGATTTGACTGACATACAAAGACAATAATGACGGTTATAGGGAAATTTTTTTATAATAGACGTCTTCTCCAGATACTTATGGCTTAGACCTCTTAAAAATAAATTGCCTGAAACAATTGCTAAAGCTACAATGTCGTTGATGTTAAAGGAAAATAGAATACCTGCCTATCCCTGTACAGATTTAGGGAAAAACTTTATAGGTCGAGCTTTTGAAGATATGCTGTCAGAGCTCAATATTAGCTATTATACATTAGGGTGGATCGATTTTACATTGTTTTCGATTTCCATATTCTAATAGACAAAAACTTGCGCATGCATGAGAAAATAGCCTCTGCAAAATCTTAGCTTAATAGGTAATCATCTTCTGCCCCCTGCAGAGCGATGAAAATCATATTTTAGTAGTCAAAAACGTATTTTTAAACCCTAGCCTAGAGTCATAAAATCTTGCGCGTGTGTTATTTCATGCCGAAGCAACGATATAAATGCTATGGGAAATATATAAATGCATTATTTAAGACAAAGAGCCGATCTGAAAATATGTATAATATACATATTTTCAGATCGGCTCTTTGTCTTAAATAATGCATTTATATATTTCCCATAGCATTTATATCGTTGCTTAGGCATGAAATAACACACACGCAAAATTTTATGACTCTAGGCTAGGGTTTAAAAATACGTTTTTGACTACTAAAATATGATTTTCATCGCTCTGCCGGGGGCAGAAGATGATTACCTATTAAGCTACGATTTTGCAGAGGCTATTTTCTCATGCATGCCCAAGTTTTTGTCTCTATTAGAATATGGAAATCGAAAAAAATGTAAAATCGATCCACCCTATTATACATCCAACTATACATTATACATCCATAGCGTCCTCTATGATACAACGCTTCAAAATCAGTGACATTGTCAGGCGATCCCGATCAGGTAATAAGTTCAAGAAAGGGTTTGAAGTTAAAGCTATCAAATCTAAAGGCAGAGAGATGATGTTTTACGTCAAAGACTTGAATGGTGAAGATGTTCAGGGAGGTTTTCATGGTGAGGAGTTGCAGAACGTAACATTTAATTTAGGAAAAAAGACATTTAAAATTGAAAAAATCTTTGGAAGCAAAGGTTTCGGAAAAAAAAAATGCATCTGGTAAAATGGCTAGGATACCCAGAAAGCATCAACTCCTATATAAAAGCTAGCACTATTATGAAACTTGAATAGTATACATCATTGTATCCAATCATTGCTACGTTACACTGCCCTCCTCTGCTTCTTTGGGGACGTATCCTAACAATACTCTGACCAACTTTATAACAGATCTGTATAGCCCTATCGATTTGGATCGTGACTCATACGAGGTTGGATTGTGTGAATTTCAACTGACTAACAAACGTTTAAGTGTTGAGAAGAAAGAAATCGTTTTTATGGTTCTTAGAAGACGTGATGAATGTGAAAAAGCAGGCGTGACTTTGAATGATACCATCATGCGTTTGGCACGGAACGGCGGTGTACAGTACTTCAACACAGAAATAACACTGGGACCGATGCATTAAGACAGTGTCAAGGAAACTGTGAGAGACTTGAGCGAGGGTTTGAAAAATTCGAGCCTTACAGATGATTTTATTTTCAAAATAGTAAACAATACAGTGTACGTACTCTAATGTTAAGATCAGAGACGAGTAGAAATATTAAATATAAATAGGTGTTCAAAATTTTACCTGAGGGCAGATATGGTTTAGCCTTCCAAAGAGAGACTTTTCACGAGTTTCCGTATGATATGCTTAGTTTATTGTACCAGCTAAAATTGGAGACTGAACAATAGAGGACCTCCACCTGCTATGCGTTACATTTACAGCAACATTGTGGAACACCAATTTGTCGGGGACAGTCAGTTACGATTCCTACGCAATGTGCACATACCCAGTCATAAGGGAAAAAGTTTGAGTATAACATATGATAAGCCCCATTATGTCAAAGTCGCCTCTAACCTACTAAACAATATTGCAATACATATAAGAATGGTAGAAGGTGAAAACCATTCATTCGGTTATGGGGGCTTAACAGTGAAGCTTCACTTTCAACGTCTTGCAGAATGACACAAAAACCTTTTACCGTTTACCGTCACTAGCGGATTTACAGGTGGCCGGGGACCGCCCCTCTTTGGTCAATTTCGGTCATTCTTGGCGCCCTTTCCAAATGCTTTATTTTTTATAATAATTTTTTTAATTTTTAAAAGCACAAATACATACTTTTTTAAATTATAAAAATATCATCACCACCCTTGTAAATACCTGGCAACTTACCTTTCAATTTTATTTTTAGAAACTGTGTACAAAAATAATATTTCCCTTCATATAATCAATTAAATTATGCTTTCCAGCTTTACATATTCATTTATTAATGGTTGTAATGTGAATACTACCCTTTGGGTAGTATTCACATTCACGATCTTCCTCTCTCTAAAAGAGTGATTCAGGTAATACTTTGAACAGATGGATTAGATAAGGTCAATCAAATTAGTTTCAATATTTACTATCAGAAACCTGGTCTTTAACTACATTTTAGTAAACGCTAAAAATTTGCCTACTGGTGCTTAAAGAGTTAACATATGTATTTTTAATTCTAGTGTATGTAATTATAGTTATATACAATTAAACATTATTGTGGCGCAATTTTTACATATGTAAAGGTCAGCCCCCACCTTTCGAAAATCCTAGATCCACTACTGTTTACCGTGGCGTGAAATACCAGCGTGGAAGCTGCCTCGTTTCGATTTTTCCATCTATACCACAGTACGTACGACATTCCCCTTACTTAAAAGTGATACCAAATATCTTGGAAGGAAGCCCCTACAATCGGGTTTTATTATTGTTGAAGATATAATGGCGGGTGTTAAACCTAAAGAAGCCTTCAAAAAACATTTACGACGTACACGGGATGAGATTATTGTAGATGCTAAAAGGAAAAGGCGAGGTAGAGGAAATATAAAGAAATCAGTTGCAGGGAAGAAGAAAAAGCGCATTGTAGGAAAGGAGAAAAACAATCAGGTTTCATATCGAGGTGTTAAACGCAAAAGAAAATCAAAAAGGCTACTTTTTTAACTAAAATAAGCTAAACCTGATACAATTGTCTCTCATAGGTAATTGTGTACTTGAAGTGAGAGGTAGGGCTAATAAACACTCCGACATGACACATTTCATGCATCCTCAGAGCCGAGAGTGCTGCAAATCAGAACTCTCGCTCTTTGATCTCCCACCTACACAAACATCTATTGCAGAATCTAAGCTTATCACAGTTAACCTCCTCAACACTGTTGCATCGTCGAACGCACCTATAGAATTCGTTTATACCTGGCGCTGTTTCGTACTTTTACGACCCCAGCAATATACATATGTATGTAAACTACAAAAAGCACATTCAGACGGAACTCTGCGAATCTGAATATGCAATCTTTCCAGAAATCAATTTCTTGCATTCATTAATTAGTCAGTGTAATGTATACCTAAACAGACAAATATTTCATCAGGAGCTAGTTATTACCATTATAGAGCTTACTTGGAAAATATACTCAACTTTTGAAAAGACGCAAAAGATACCCATTTGGGGGCTGAGGGTTATATTATACCACAATCGGAAAGTGGTGTAAAAAGTTATTTTAAAATAGCTCAAAAGAAAACTTATGTCTGTTATGGTCGCTTGCACATTCATTTGTCGTTCCAGAAATTACTTGTGAATGGGAGTGATATGAGGATTTAAATCGCCCGCGAGACCACCGAGATATGCTTAAATCTGGATGAGAGTAGTGAAGAGGCTACTAAACCCCTGGTGGTTCAGGTTCAGAGTTCGGCGCGTGAAATTAACCACTGCTAAGCAAATGGAAATTGAGAAAAATTTACTGAAAAATACCGCCAAATATCCTATAAATCGGGTTCAGATGAAAATGTTTACTATAACGTCAGGCTTAAATTCCAAACAGATAGAGGATGTGGTTCTCGGAATTCTCCAGCAAAGAATACTAGTGGGGATGTTAGAACACGATGTCGTGAAAGGCAAATATAAAAAATCATCATTCAAATTCAAAAATTTTGACTTGAAAAATATTACATTGCTTGGTAATGGTTCGGCTGTAGGACGGTCATTAGAGACGAAATACTCTACAGATGAGGAGTTTTCTCTTTGTACACAAGTGTATCACAACCTGATCCATAACCGAGTGTGACGGGACTGGTACAGGCGTATCGCTAGATGACTTTATAAATAGAATAAATATATACGCTTTTGATCTTTTACCAGACCATTGCGCAAGTGCGAACACAAACTTAAACCCCCAACTACATAGAAATCTCGCATTAAGACTCGAGTTTGGAAAGGAATTAGCCAGTCCTACTGGCGTGCTATTCTACCTGAATTCACAAGCTATGATTGAAATTGATCTCTTTAGATCTGTTATAACGGACTTTTAAAAAATGGATGAAGTCACATTTTAAAAGATTATCAAGAAAGATTGTTTCACACGACATATATTTATTGGAACATATGCGAAGAATGAAGTGGTGAAACTCCCTATCACAAAATAAAATGGCGCATTTATAACACCAGTACACCTTTGAAAACTTGTCGATCGATTTTTACAAACTAGTTGGTGATTCTATATAATTTGAGTGCGCTGATCTCAAAAATATAGTTAGTTTTTCCCTATCACGTATGGATTTCTTACTACAGGGTGTCATAAATCCACCATTTATCCTCAAATGTGAACCATCTTATCGAGACCAACATTGGATTGCACATGCTAAACCATAAATTTTGTTGTTATAGACTACAGTAACGCTTACATAATAATGTAGGGTAAATATATATAACAACCAGTCCCGTTCCCAGCAAAATACTCTCTCCCCTCCCATCAATGGGTGGTTAACATTTGGGGACAGATGAGGTATTACAACACCCCTTGTAGCACGAAATCTTTAGGTGATAGAGTAAAACCTAATTAAAGCAGAATTAAATAGCTCCTAGCTCTTGGACAAGCATATTGCTTGTTTATGAAAGAATAAAAAAATAACTGAAAGAAACAAAATATATTTACCTTCTTTACTTGCAAACATTTCAGGACTTATTCCAAAGACTTAAGACTACGAAGGTAGATCTGACTAATGACGACTAAACCGGTGCTTCTTTGATGTTTTCTTATGCTGTGCGTTAGGCTGATCTCGTTGCAGACACCAGCAGTAACCCGCCATCATATTTGTATGCCATCTTCCTTGATATCTTCTTTCCATGGTTTTGATGTCCTGGTGAAATCGTTCCCCTTGCTCCTCACTGACATCTCCGAGATTTTCGGGAAAACGGTCAAGATGCGAAAATAAGAAGTGAACTTTCAGGCTCATGTTGCAGCCTAAGGCGCAAAACTTCTTAAGCATATTTTCCACCAGTCTTTCATAATTTTGGCTTTTGTAGTTTCCCAAGAAGTTTTCAACAACATCTTTGAAACCAAGCCATGTTTCTTTTTCTTTATTGGTCATTGTGTTCAGGAAATGATCGTCTGTCAATAACTTTCTAATCTGAGGACGTATAAAAACACCTTCCTTTATTTTCTCGTAGCTAATCTTTGGATATTTTGAACAAATGTACTTGAAACACTCACCTTCTCTATTCAATGCTTTGACATACTGCTTCATCAAGCCTAACTTAATGTGCAAGGGTGGTAGGAGGATTTTATTTGGTTCAACTAGATGTTCATGTAAAATGTTCTTTGATCCTGGGGTAAGATTCTCTCTAGGAGACTAAGTTTTCCTCTTCCAGTGCTGGTCACGTGCTCGACTATCCCATTCGCAGATGAAACATGGCATCTTAGTGTATCCTGATTGCTGCCCAAGTAACATGCAAAGGACTTTGAGATCCCCACACAATATCCATCTGTGATTTTGATACTGAATTTTTTCCAGAAGCAGTTTCATGTTATCATAGGTCTCTTTTAAATGAGTAGAATGGGCCACTGGGATTGATGCATATTTGTTACTGTTGTGCAGTAACACTCCTTTTAGACTGGTTTTAGAGGAATCTATAAACAACCTCCAGTCACTGGTTTGGTATTCGATGCCTAGCTTGCACACTAATCCTGTGATGTCCTTGCAAAATACCAAGGGATCATCTTCTTTGAAAAAAGGCACGAAGTCTTTCTCACGATTTCTGTACCAAGCGAAGTATGTGTCGGATGCCAATAAATTGTTCTCCTGCAATCTAGACCCCAAAAGTTCTGCAGAGTCCTTAGGCAGATTCAAATCCCTGACTAAGTCATTTAGTTCGGCTTGGGTTAATGGTTTAGGAGGATCTCGGTCAGCTGTTGGCTGTTCATAAACATCATCATTGTCTGGATTTGGAGCTGAATCAGAATCTCAATTGTATTGATCCAGACTCTCGGGTGGGCGGGGAATAGGAACTTCTGGACCATCGGGTACCGGCCTTATTGCAGATGGAAGACTTGGGTATTGAAGGCTCTCTTTATTCTTTGCATTATAACCTTTAACATTGCAAGAACAGAAGTAGCAGTCGTCGGTATAGTTTCTAGGCTCGCGCCATACCATAGGGATCCCAAATGGCAAACTTTTCTTTTTACCTTTGCTCCAATTCCTTAGTGCCGCAACACACGTAAGACAAACCTTGTGTGGAGCCCAACTTTTGTCTTGATCTCCTAATTTAATTCCAAAATAAGCATGATAAGCTCTCTTAATGAAGGTCGTTACATTTGTCCTTTGTTTTACAACAACATACCGACCACAAATATAACAAAATATGTCTGGACTATGGGTACATCCTCTAGAAGCCATTATTAAAATTTTAAAGACGTAATGTTAGAATTATCTATCTGAAAAATATGAAAAAACGAAATTAATTAAACATAAAAAAGGTAAAAAATTACAAAACGCCCCAAAATTGTTTTGCTAATAACTTTAAAACATTGGGTGATAGAAAAAAAGTGGTATCATTTTTTAATTCAGCGCAGCGAACTGCTTCATAATCACAACTCAAAATAAAGAAATCGATTTTCATGCAGACCTGTGTAATTAACGTTGATTTAACGAGCGGGGATGGGATTCATTGGATTGAACTTTATTTTAAAAGTAGAGAATATGTGTACTACTTTGACTTGCTGAGGTAATCGGCGTGGACTGATCCTGTTACTGTGAAGTTCCTAAAACATCTACAAATTCCGTAGATAGTACGGAATCCGTATCGTTTCCAAGGTTTATTCAGCAATGTATGCGGACAATATTGCTTGTGTTTTCTCTTACATATGGCGAGAGGATTCAGTTTTTCAAGTTTCCTAAAAAAAATTAATTTGTGTAACTCAGAATCTAATGACAATTTAAAGTTTATACTGTGTATTTATCGTATATATATATATATATATATATATATATATATATATATATATATATAATTTAGACCGTTTCACGATTATATGGTAATTTTTCAAATTGAATTTTGATAAACGCACACACTTTTATTTTTTTATATAAAGGAAGAAAAACAAATAGACAAAATATCATTTTATTTGAATGATAAAAAGGCACCCCTCAGATGGCACTTCTTTTACATTAATGGATAATTAGAGCAAATATAAGACTGAACGAAAAATATGTTTTAAAACAAAGCGACTTAAATTCTATTTAAGACATATATTGATTAAGAATATAGGGATTTCAGTGGCTGAGGGACCTCCTTTCTCTGATTTTCAATGATTTGAAAGGCCAGTTGTCTCTCTTCCTCACTCTTTGTGAGCTTCTCATTAAACTCTGTAGCCAGTTTGACTCCTCGTTCAGCACAGTCGTTGATTACTTTGACTGCCATGACCTGATTACGGTGCTCCTCAATGTCTTCAAGTTTCTTGGGAATTTCTATTTTCAAACACTTGAAGAAGTCTTGTATTTGAGTTGTGACAAAACTGGTAATCTTTAAGTCATTGGGGTTTTGCAACATTCGGGGGTCCACCTTTCTTGCCCTCACTTTTCGACGAGGCGCGTGGTGAAGGTTGTGGAGCATTAGAACCTTATCATCTTCAGTCACGAGGTTTGAGAAAAAGCCAAATCCTACAAGATCCTCTCTCAAGTACCAACCATGGTTCTGAAGTTTTTTGAGGGCTGTAGCACCCACTTCCTTATCAACCTGGATCTTGTAGATATGTAGCATCTTGAGGAGGGCCAAATCATTTGCTGGAGCATCAATTCCAACTGGAGATGTATACCAAGCTTGAAGATAAACTGTCACTGAAAAGGCGTTTATTCGTATCAGAGCTTGTTTTTCATGAGGGGTGAGAAGGAATTGGTTCCTAAATAAGTAAATTTTTAAAGAATAGATGCCCTTTCCCATCCATCTAGCTCTGCTGTAAGCTCCTGGGTAGTGGAATCTGCTATCAGAGCCTTTATTTGTTTTAGGCATTGGACAACCAAGGAAGATAAGTGCAAGTTCTAAGTATTCCCTGTAGTCACCTCGAGTGTGGCCCTCTTGAAGTTTGGAGTTGATGAAAGAAATAAGCTTGTCTCTGTGCTTCAAGATCCAATGATCTAAAGATTCTGAGGCGAGATCATTGGGTTCATAGGGCTTGTAATTCTGCTGATCAATGTTATCCCAACAATCTCTGAATCGATTGAATAAGGGAATTTGTGGACCCGAAGAAGAGAAAAACATGTCAAAAACTGCAGTGATAAGAAGCTCGTGGATATGGTGGCGGCATGCCAGAAAAAGGAGTGATCTCTGAAGGGCCTTTTGGATGATGGTACAAGCCCCAGCATGGATACCTGTATTGCTTGCAGTAGTATCAAAACAAAGGCCTGCTACCCACTCATTTACTTGTGGCCATTGCTTCAAGACATCTAAAACTGCTCTCCCCATTTCTTCTCCCGTTCCAGAAATAAGCTTTGGAATAGACAGTAATTTTTCTAATTCGCCTGCACCAGTCACAACAATGGGCATTACATCAATCTTACCCCATGCATGGATGGAAGAAGCTTTCCATCAAAATGAATTATTAAAGGGGTATTTGGTTGGAAACTGGCTTTAATGTCTTCTCCCATCTGCATCCGTGTTGATCGCCGAGACCTGTAGATAGAGGATGATGAAAGTGTGATCTCTTCAATTTCCACTCCAGCAGCTGAAAGGGCAGGTGCCACAATGTGCATAGCAGCTCTTGCAGATGTTCCAGTGCGGTCCAGAGCAGCCAAGAACTTTTTATCCCTAACAATTACACTTGGTTCAAGCTTCTCCTTTTTTGAAGATGATGATGAGAGTGCTCTGTAGAACAATTCATCACCAGATGATTCTTCACTTCCTCCTGAACCGGAATTTTCACATTGGTTGAGATCCACAACCTTTGTCAATTGCCTCATTTCTTCCTTTGATTTCCTGCGAAGTTTTTCCATTCTTTCCATGCTTATCTGTCGTGCTTTTGCCTTTCTTGAAAACTCCTTGTCTTCTGGACCCATAATCATTTTCCGATCGTTCCTTTGATCCTTAAGAAAATCTTTATCCTCCTGCAATTTTATTTCTGTTTCCACTTCTGAATGAGCTACATCGAAAAGCTTCTTTAAGCTGGTGACAAATTCTGCTTCTTTCTTCTCTTGGGTAGGAGTTCGTCGAGTTCGGTTCTTGACCAGCCCTTCATGCTTATTGTAAAGCCTTTTAAGCTTTGAGACAATATAAGGCTTGTGGGATGTAATTAAGGAGGCTTTTTCCCACATAGCAATAACTTCGTTGGCTACAGTTGCGCAAGCTACAGAGACATTTTGCTTTCCCACCTTAATGTGATAAAAAAGACGTTTAAGGACATCACTGTTAGTTGGAAGCTGCTTCTCAGAAAAACCCTCTTCCAGCACTTGTCCGACCAACCAGACTTCACACTTGTTTCTGGTTTTTGCCATAATTCTGAAGGAAAAAGTTTTACCACCTGTTAGTCTTAATAATAATATAATATAATCATTAATCACTCACCTAAATTATATTATGACTTGATTACTGTAAGAAAGTTGTAAAGTAACATGAAGTAACCTTTCTAGAACAGTAAACTTGTGAAAATATCAGTAATTATAGATGAAAAAGCAAATAAAACATCATATAATCCATAAAGGGAAAAATGGAAATTCTAGAATAGTTATCCTGAAGGAAGAATTTTCTAGAATTCTCTCTAAAGAATATAGGGGGGTTACTGGACCATTCCTGAAAATGACCTACTTATCTTCCAATTTTATTTATGAATTTTATATACCAAATTTAAGAGGACATCACAAAATAAATAAATATATTTGCCAGAAAAATGAAAATTTTCTCATGAGAATAAAATAGATATGCATTGAGGGGTGGGATAACAATAAGCTCTTGTCTGAATATTTTGCATGAAGTCTTTATTCATGACATATTACTTTTCTAGTATGTGTGCGTTGAGCCATCATAAATTTCGATTTTTCGAAACGGCCTAATATATATATATATATATATATATATATATATATATATATATACACAGACCTTGCATGGAACGAGGAACTCTTTCGCGAAAATTAACTCCACTATAGTCTGAATAAGTAAAAGTAAATGACAAACACTATAGTATTTTCCTTTTCATGATGTTAGCCCGACGTAGGCAGGGTAACAGGTCACTTGCAAAGAGGCCTCATAATATAGCTTCCACTACCAGCTATCTGGCAAGCAGATAGGATCCAGCTTTGGTACGGGATCTATCGTTTAAAGCAGCCTACCCCACTACATTTAGAACCTCAATATAATCAAGAAACTGGTTGCATTCACGTCGGATTGAATAAATCAAAGACAAATGGGTTACCTATTGTATTTTTAGCCAAAAACTAAAACTTAAAACTCAACTGGCAAAATTGAGCGACCTTTTTTCAAGGCATATAACATGTCCGTTTCATGATGAGATAAAACTCAGAAGTGTCCCATGAGATCTTTTATTTTACATACAAACCATGCTAGGAACAAGAAACCCTTCTGGGAAAATTAACTCCACTATAGTCCGAATAAATAATAGTAAATGACAAACGCTATAGTTTTTTCCTTTTCAGGATGTTAGCCCGATATGTGCAATAGGTCACTCGTAAAGTTTCTTGCTTATATCGAGTTTCTTGCTTATATTGAGGTTCTAAATTTAGTGGGGCTAGGCTGCTTTAAACCATAGATCCTGTCCCAAAGCTGGATCCATTCTGCTTGGAAGATAGCTGATTAGGTAAGCTATATTTAGGGGCCTCTTTTCGAGTGACCCGTTGCCTACGTCAGGTTAGAAACATCATAAAAAAGAAAAAACTATAGTGTTTGTCATTTACCATTACTTATTGGAACTATAGTGGACTTAACTTTCCGAAAAGAGTACCTTGTTTCATGCACGGTCTGTGTGTAACATAAAAAATCTCAGGGGATTATTCTGAGTTGTATCCCATATATATATATATATATATATATATTATATATATAATATATATATATATATATATATTCATGTATTAAACCCAATCTGTAATTAATTTATTTAAAAATTACTTATTTATTTTTAATAACCAGAAAATTTCTATGGCGTTTAAAACTGTACATACTGTATTTTTTTATGTATTAATTCCAGTCTGTAAAATTTGTTTTAGAGTATATTTTACCCATTATTTATTTTGTGTACTTTAAATAAAGAAGAGCACGAAGATGTATTTTATTAACCATTGCACAATGCGTGTGTGTGTGTGTGTTTGTGTGCGCGTGTTGGAAAATGTATTGTACATTAGGGCAGAGCGTTTTTACACTTTTTTCGATTTTCGTTTTGTAATAGCGCGGAAAAGTGGCTCTTCGACGTCAAAAGTGAGAGTGAAAAATCTCAGAGATCTGCAATAATATCTTCTGCCTCCGCACGCGCGTTGAATATCCAAAAAATGCGCCAAAATATGCATTTTTTCAATATTTTCTTATAGTTTTAATTTTCATCCTACCTTCTTGTAATAACGAGGAAAAACATCCTAAAGGTTTATTTTAGACTAGTTTTAAATACTTTTGTCCTGCGATAATTTCTTTTGACTCCGCAAACGTTCCAAAATACCGGAAAATTTACATAAATAGCGTATTTTATAATGACGCTATTATGGTCAACTTCGGCCCTACACCACAGTTTATTCGTTAATTATGTATTAAATAATGCAATTAACAATTCATTTTATCATATTTTAGTAATTTAAGAAGTTTATATATTTGAGCAATTAAATAATTTAGGTCCACCAATCCAGTTTACTTTGCATATGCTTCGTTTATTTTTGATGACTTATTATGTAATATGCATGCAGCTCCTCGCTTATTTCGTCAATATTGAATGTACTATATTGACAAAATAGCCCAGAACTCACCACGTGGAGGTGGCTGCATTTCGAGTTCCTCCCTGCCCGACCCAACCACCCTACCATTATCGGACTTAGCCTAGTTACACACTGTAGTCACTTTTTGTTTCCATTCTTGGCATTTTCTTTCTGGATCCTAATCTTGCTCTGATAAATCCATCCCTTGCCTCTGAATCGCATACTGCAGCTGAAGCTTCTGTTACCAGCTTTATATGCCGTTCAACCGCTTGGGGGTGGCAAGGAAAGCGTGGGATGAAATCAGGTACATCTCCTGATGAGATATAGTTCAGGATGTCGGAGCGTGATAGAACTTTTGTCAGAGGAGGCTCTCACAGCTCACAAGTTTGCCAGTTAATCATGTAGTACTCACTGCACTGAAAGTTCAACGTGGGCAATTTAAAAACTCTCACTGCGGCTGACTCAGAATCTCTTGCTTTAAGGATTCTCCTCCATCCTAATTCTCTGATATGTTTTGCTTCATCGTGAATCAAAATAAGGAGAACATTCTCAGGAAGAGAAAAATAGGAATTTCTCTGAATAACACGATCAACTATTTTTATACAGCGGGCACTCAACGACCTCGAGCGTTGTATCATTTGCTAAAGATGTTTGGCTCCTTGTGTTGCTGAAGAATTTCTCTTGATTTGAAACCACATTGGAATATAAACTTTCATAATTTAATCCACGATACACTTAAGGTTGTCTGAAGGTTCTTCAGTTGAAACGTAGAGACGAAGTATGCGGTTAGCAGTTGTCACTCATCTGGAGTGTGCCATTTTGCCTGGTTCCCTTTGAGCTAGGGAGGGAGTACATTTATCTTTTGACACAGCATCATAGATTTCTGCCAAATATTTCTGATCTGTGCTCAGATCATATCTGTCAACTACAATTTTTTCCGCTTCAACTGCTTCAAACTCAACAACAGGTCTCTTTTCACAATCAATTAACTCTTTTCCTATAGGCCCCGTAAAACTCTGAGGACCTGTTGTTTTACCATCACTGTCAGTCACTATGTGCCGCAAGGGAAGTTCAGTAGTGTGAAGCAAGCAAATCAGCCTCTGGAGTGCTCTCTGAAAGTACTCTTCAATACTTCTTATCACTCCTCCTTTTGGTCCTGTATTAACTGCTGTCCCGTCACATCCAATGGCTTTAACTTCTGAAGTATCAATCTCATTTGAGCGAAAAAAATCCAAAATTGCAGGAGATATGCTCTGTGCTGAGCCAGAAGCGGGAGTTACATGCCCAATATAATGCGAGTTTGGTTCTTGAAGCAAAGTGAGATGATCTTGTTATATTTTCTTGTTAACCTTTACTGCCAACTTTTTCTTGCACTGCAGTTCTGTCCTTTCTTCTATCGAAATAGATACTCTCTATAGTTTCTTCTTCGTAATCTCTCTTTTGAATGATAGATCTCACTCTTTTTCTACCTCTCCTTACTTTGCATCTGTCTATTACTGAACTTAAGTCTTTTTCGTTTATAATTCCCACGTCTTCAAGAACAGCCGAAGCAATTATAGCAGCAGACCTGTCTGACGCACCAGTTCTGTCACAAGCTATAGCCAATGATGCGATTGTTCCATGATGAGATTGTTCCATCGATTTGATTCTCTGTGTCGGTTCATAATCAGAATCCGCTCCTTCTGTTTCACTTGATGTTGATGACAGTGTTTCAGTTGCTTGTCCTTTACTGGTAGATGGTTTTGGTTCATACTGTTTCATTCTCTGTTGTCTTCTAGCAATAGTTGCTAGATCTTTAGGAGTTTGTAAAACATCAAGAGAGCCTATTGCCAATTTTCTTGTTGTTCTCTGATCTTTAAGGAAGTCTTGTTCAATTGCTGGAGCCTTGAGATGGTTTTCACATGAACACTTATCAAAATTTTCACATTTGCAAGCACTGATGTCAAATAATTTGTTTTCTGCCTCATTTTGAAATGTTTGTAATTTAATTTTGAATGAGTCACTATCTTGTTTCCTTTTTATTGACTTTAGAAGGTTTTGACATTTTTCATGGTAATTTTTAATCATTTGAACGACACGGTTATGAGAAACAGTAGGAATAGAGGCTGTTTTCCACAAATCTTCGAGAGTTTTTGAGAGAACACCCGAAATTTCTGCAACTGTTGGCTCTTTCTTCGATGTCTTCAGATTCAACCTTATTTGATGAAAATATTTCATGACGTCCTTATAGGTTGGAAGGCACCTCTTGTCTAGATCAGCTGGAGCCCAAAATATAGGGCAACTTGAAGAAGTTCTTGCTGCTTGAGCTGGTACTGACATTGTGAGAATAATTTTTAATCATTTGAACGACACGGTTATGAGAAACAGTAGGAATAGAGGCTGTTTTCCACAAATCTTCGAGAGTTTTTGAGAGAACACCTGAAATTTCTGCAACTGTTGGCTCTTTCTTCGATGTCTTCAGATTCAACCTTATTTGATGAAAATATTTCATGACGTCCTTATAGGTTGGAAGGCACCTCTTGTCTAGATCAGCTGGAGCCCAAAATATAGGGCAACTTGAAGAAGTTCTTGCTGCTTGAGCTGGTACTGACATTGTGAGAAACAGTAATTAATATAAAAATTAAGAAATTACTCCTAAAACGTAAAATATTCTTGCATTCTGCAGAAGTTTTGTATATTACACCAACTATTATTATGCACTAAAATATGCAGTATATGTCCACATATGCGTGTTGTCGTGTTCTAAAGGTGTATTAACAGCAAGAGCAACAGAATCCACATCTTACCCGAAACGTAGCTAGCACAACACTGCGGGGAAGTGAGAGCAAGAAGGCCTGGTAGAGTGTTGTGAGTTATGACTCATCAGTCATCACTCACTGACTCATTGCTGTATATGGCAATGACGAGCAACACACCATACCAGGCTGTGGGGAAGCTTCTCGAACGATGTGGGAGTACTATATGACGTACAAAGTGAATTTATTAGCGTATAGGCTGAATATGCCAAATACATGATTTATGCGGATTTTTCCGTATTTTGGAACGTTTGCGGTGGCAGAAGATATTATTGCAGGACAAAAATATTTAAAATTAGTCTAAAATAAACCTTTAGGATGCTTTTCCTCGCTAATACAAGAAGGTAGAATGAAAATTAAAACTATAAGAAAATATTGAAAAAATGCGTATTTTGGCGAATTTTTTGGATTTTCTACGCGCGTGCGGAGGCAGAAGATATTATTGGAGATCTCTGAGATTTTACACACTCACTTTTGACGTGGAAGATGCACTTTTCTGCGCTATTACAAAACGAAAATCGAAGAAAGGGTAAAAACGCTCCGCCTTATTGTACATCTACCGGGCTATAGCAACTGATTAAGTGATATCCTGTCTGAGCACCGCCCACAAACCTGCGCCATTCCCCAATCTCTCTCTCTCTACCAGTTTAGTTGTTCGCAGCCTTCGTTGGACTGTGCCCGTGTTCAGTTGATGCTGAAATTCTTTATACTGCCATGTACAGAAAATTTTGTTTTTTAATAACAATGGCTTCCGCAGATGTTGCTTGTTCTACTTTCCTCAAATGGTACTTTGTAAAGTCTACAGATGTTGTGAATACTCAAGGAACTTCTTGTCAGGCGTCTTTTGATCCCTTTAAGTTAGGCTGACCATATTTCCTTGAGACAAAAACGGGACATTGGGATGGCAAAAAAGGGACGGGGGTTATGGAATATTCTGTATTCATGAAAAAGTAAGTACATAAACATATTGAGCTTACAATTATTCTTCAGTGACAGAACCCATACAAAAACCCATACAAAACGGTACTGTCCCGTTCAAAACGGTACGAATGGTCAGCCTACTTTAAGTCTGCCTCAAATCACGTGAAGCTGACTGCACAGTAGGGTGTATCATGCTCAGGTCGAATATTGAAAAACTTGGAATTTAAAGATTGGCAGTATGTATTCCTATGTAAAATTGAATTTTAAGAGGGGTTCGTCTTCTGCAACTTTTGCGAAAAATCGAATTTAAGTGTTCAAAATCGTACTTTTTTGTCGAAAAATGGGATTTTTAGCCAATTTCAATGACTTTGTAGCCTCAAATGACCTCCATATGTTCCATATTGTTCACATACACCCTTAAGCATTTCTAGGGGCAGGCTTGGACCCATTTAAGATCAGCCAAAGTGGTTCATAACCCCTAAAATAACCAAAATCACCCAAAATGGCCTAAAACTAAGGAATTGTATGATTTTTAGTCTCCTATACACCACATTTCGCGGCTGTTCTCTTCATCAGGCAGAATCTTTTTGTTCTTCTTCCTTGGTCTTGCATTTTTTCTCTTTTTTAGAAACGCCTCCACCAATTTTTATTTATTTTATTTTCGGCATCACTTAGTGTGATGGCAGCTGCCCCCAACTTTCCGCAAACTGCTGTGACGTTCAACCTTTTTTTTGCAATTGCAATTCTTCTTTAATATTTGTATAAGTCCCTCCTCCACCCACAGCTTGTAATAATATGCTGGTCAACTGAATGTTTTGAGATTTTTTCTTCTGAAAGCATCTTGATTTGTCTAGCAGGTCTTGTAGAAATCTAAAACATGTTCATAATGTCTTGCTTTGACTTGAAAACTGGCAACAATTCTCTGTGATGGATCGTAGCACGAACAAAACCATCTCTTCTCTCTTGCCCATACACTGCATGAGCTGCAGCTGAAACTTCCTGGACTGCTCTTTCACAGCTTTGAGTGTGAACTGAGAAGTTCTCAACTTCAAGTGGAGACCTGAGAAGCTCCTCAACTTCTCCTCTTGACATCTTACAAGTGAAGAGTGCCTCATACAGTTTCTCCTTATCCCAATTAATCAGAGAAATTGGAGAAGTGGCATCAAAATTCAGTTTCGGGTTTTTATGAGTTCTCAGACTTACCTCAGACTTACCTCTGATCTTCTGGATCATCTCAACCCCCATGCCCTCTCCTCCTCATCCTGCACAGGAGAGAGGCAATGAGGTTCTCACTGTGAGCATGATATGCTCCACGAACTATCACATGAGTGATTATGTTCCTGACTTCAGAGGTCTGGCTTCTCAGCAGTCCCAGAGCGGTCACAATATGGTGAGGTCCATACCTCATGTGGTGCTTCACCTTGATGTCAAAATACATCTTGAAGTAGAAGTCCAGGCGGAACTTCAGCAGCACCTCCAGCTTCTTCAACACCTCCCCCTTCAGACCATGCTGCCTCATCTACAGCATCAACAGAGCCTCACCTTGTAGTCAGCCAGCGTGGCTGATTCAGTGGGCCACACTTCAGACCAGCAACTTCCTTGCTCAAATCTCCTGTCTTGAGAGCTTTGATCAGTAGGTAGCAGTTCTTCTGGTCAGTGCTAAGGTTCTGTACAATGTCTTCTGGCAGTTCAATTATATCTTCTCCTGGCAGAGCCTTGAAGCTAAAGTTGACAGGTATGTCATTGATCTTCCCCAAATTTTTCCTATTGGGCCACTAAACCCAGACTTGTGCGTGTAGGGACCATCAAGCTTGATGATCATGTGCCTGAGGCTGAGTTCATTAATATGCAACTGGCATATCAGCCAGTGACACTTGTGTCCTAGCAGTCTCTCCGAGTGATGGCTCCTCCATCAGGTCCTGTGTTTGTGTTGGTGGAGCCACCACCAAGGACCACAATAGTAGGGTGTCAATTTTAGGGGTGAAATGACTAAATTGAAAATCATGTGATTTGGTAGCAATTTAATGTAATCATTTGGCATAAAAATAATATCCTTGCTTCAAAAACAATAAAGAATAACTCCTACCTACATCAATTTTAATTCAAAAATTCCATTTTTCAGTAAATTCGTAACAAAATAACAAATGTGCGCAAACATCCTATCAACATTTAAAGTGGCAATAAGATATCATTCAGAGTCTTTATTTGAAAGTAACCAATGCAGTCATGTCCTTTTTGCTGCGGTTCCTTGACATCAGCATTCGGCTTGCTACTTGCGCTTTGATGTAGCCTTCTCGCCTCTCGTGACTGTAAACTTGACTAGCTGCTTCTGTGACCATTTTCACACATCTCTCCACAATCTGAGTGTGAGAAGGTCACTTTGGCACTTGCATTGGGGCCTCTTTAAGTTGTGTTAAATCTTTGTTTGTTATACATGTTGTCAGTGGTGGCTCCAAAACTTCCGAATTCAAGTTAACTAATTCTGACAATTTCGTGGCATTGACGTTTATCGGAGGTACCTTCCTTGTCTGAACAGAGCAGTCTCCCAGCTGGTCATCATCTAGTGATGTTCCTCTAAGCTTTAGAATGATTTCCACAGCCTCAGTTCGCTCTTTGGTACATTGGCTGCAGAGTATTGCTTGCAAAACTGCCTCTGGCCTAGCATACCAAGCGGACCTTCTCACCACAGGTAACACGATGTCCACCACTACTTTCCTTTGGGTTCTCAGTAGCTGTAATTGAAACAAGATGTGGTTGGGCCCCTCCATCCACATTGGATTAAGTTTTACATTGAACCAGTGAGGAAGATAAAATCCAATAATAAATTCAACAATCAACATCAAATTCTGTAGCATTTTGCCCTTCAGTGCATGTTTGGAAACCCAAATCCTGCAGAAACGAATCGCTGTAGTTAACCAACGACTGTGACTTATGGGTCCAATCTCCAAGAGAGCCAGATTTTGAGGCAACTCTCCTGATCTGATTGCTTGAACAATACGATAAGCGTAAGATTGATCCGTGCTGAGGTCTTTGATAACTTCTTCAGACAACACTGGAAGGGGAGGGCCTACTTCGACCTTTGGAAATTTTGTATTTATTTCTAATTTCGTTGCTTCATCTAGCATGTTGCCAAGGGGGCCTGACGACTTGTTGTTGCTCTTTGTAGGACCATCAAGTTCCTGGATGAGACGACGAAGAGGTAGTTCCCCTGTGTGCAAATCACATACAATCCAAACAAGCCTTCTTCCAAGTTTTTTCTCTAAATGCGTCATAACACCGCCCTGCCATCTAGTGTTCACCGCAGTTGAGTCTCCACCAACGGCCTGCAGTGAACTGTCAAATCTTCTTTCTTGAAGCCAACATATTATTTGATCAGCAATTGCCTCCGCATGTTTCTTGCCTTCTACTTCTGCTTCAGGAACAAAGTGAAACAAATAGCGGCCACCAGGTTCGGAACACACAGAGTAGTGTTCTTCTTTGATGAGACCGGGAAACTTTCTGTCCATTCCCTCTACCTCTAGGAGAACTTTTGTTTCATCTCTTCTTCCATCAAACAAAAGGCGAGAGAGACCTTCCTCCTTCAAGTCTTTTTCATGCTGATCAGATATTTCCTTCATTATTTTTTATTGTGCGCTTCTTATCTTATTATGATCTATCACTAAGGATGTAACCTCTCGGCTGATGAGGCCTGCATCTATCCAAGCGGCAGTGGCAATCTCTGCAGTCTCTCGTAGCCCCGTATGGTGGCGAATACTGGCAAGGGCAATGTTTGAGATGTCTTTAGTGTTGTATTTCATTCTCTTCGGCGAAGGTTCAGATAGCATTTTGGAGCTATCATCTGATGTTGCTTCTTTCTGTTCATCTGAAGAGCTTTCAAAGAAGTGAGAAACCTCTTGATAGAGCTCTTCATCTCTTTGGGTGGTTTCTTCACTCTTCTTTTTCTTCCTTTCTTCCCTCTCTCGGATTTTCTCTTTTTTCTTAGCAATAACAATCTATTTTTTGGTTTCTGAATAATCTGCCGAACCAATCTGCATACTTTCTTGGCCTCCTGCCTTTGTTCTCTGCGCCTTTATGAAAGCCAGCTCCAAAACAGGGATCTTCTTCTCACGAGGACAGCGACAATCAATGTGAGGGTGAGGTTCTCTTCTGCATGAGGGAGAACAATTGGCTTCAGAACACAACTCTATGGGACACTGGCAGTTAAAAATGTCAAGAAGAGTATCAAGCGTGTGCAGAAATTTATTTTTCTTTGCTAGTTTTCCTTTACCAAGTGATGTCTCAACTGCTTTGTGCCACAGCTTTGTTAATTTTAGCTCAATAGTTCTATACTGATTGAGTACAGGTGGTTTGAATAACACATTAGCTTTTTTCCACTGATGCAAAAGAGGGGGAATCATGTCCCTTATGAGCTCTTTCTCTGTGTAGTTCGTTCTATCCTTTGTATTTTGTTCACGAAGGAGTAACCCTAGTCTCAGCATGTCTCGCACTGTTGGTAGTTCTGATACGGGAAGCTCCTTGCCTGTACCGACTAACAGGCTCAAGTGGCATGACGACTGACCTCTTGTCTTCAATTTTGGCATCTTAGGAATATCTGAAAAGAAAGAAAAACATTTAAGTATTTTATATCAATTACCAAAGTTTAGTCATTCGATGTTCTAAAATTCAATAAAAAAATACTTCATGGGATTACAACATAATTAGACAGAAGAATATGATAATAATAAATAATTGTAATAATCAATAATCCATACTTACAGTTAAACTGTAGTATTCGTCTAGTAGAATAACTATGAAGTAGGTACAAGAGCAATAACAGCAAACCACCGTCTATGACATCTAAGAGGCAACTGAGGACTGAGAATGAAGGACAGTTCTATTCATGTTGTGACTTGTACAACAACTATATGACCTTGAAAACACTCCATATGCGATCAGTGGGATAATTCTGTGACAGATGAATAGTTAATCAATTTATATCCTATTATTTAGTAAAAGAGTCAATTTCTGAAACTTTAAGGTAAAATTGATGTAGGTAAGGGTTATTTTATTTCATTTTGTTTGGCCAATTTCAAGTTTTGACATGAAAAGACTATATTTTCACTACCAAAATTGATTTGAAAAAGGTTGACAAAATTGACACACCCTACCACAATAGTATCTTTAGCACCATGAGCACTAATCCACTCAAACAGAGCCTGAGCTATCTTCAGTGCAGGTTTCTCATTTCCTTCAGGTTCTTCTGGTGTACAATGGAAGAGATACTTCCCCTCAGGTTCCCAGGTAACACTATAGTGCTCTTCAGTTGTAATATCAGGATCAATGAAGCGGCCAGTTTCTTCATTGTACCTCATGATCTTTGTCTTCTTATCTTGTTTTCCATCAAAGAAAATTCCCTTGATCTCCTCTCCCTCTGTCCTTTTCCCCAGGGCCTCCACCGAGGCACCTATTACAGACTCCTTGCCCCTCCACATCTTCATCCTGTCAACAGCTAGATATGCCTTATCGGCAGATAGATGGCCAGCTTCGATGAGATCTTGCAAGAAACCAGTTGCAATGGCTGCTGCAGGAGTGTTTGCCACCTTGAACCTGACTGTAGTCGCAGCAGTGCCTGAGATATCCATGTAGTTCATCCTGGCAGAGGTGGAGACTTTGCCAGTGTTGACACTGGAGCTTGTGCCTGGTTCAATACTGGAAAAATCTGTGTCAGCAGTAGGAGCTGCTCTGCCTGGAGACTCTTGCAAGGAAGTCACCTCATCTTCATCATCACCATCATCAGCTCTAAGCAGTAGCTACTTTTATTCTTCTTCTTTTCTGTTTCTCTTCTCAGCTGCTTTCTGTTCTTCCTTCTTTCCCTTAGCAGCCTTCACCTGCTTCACTGTTTTCTTCACATCAACAGATGCCATCCGGAAGCCAGAAACTTCTGAGATTTTGATCGTCTGGTAATGGAGCCACTCTAGCTCTAGCTTTGGAATCTTCTGAGGCAGAGGACAGTCACAGTTGACATGAACTCTAGCAGCACAGCCAGAGCAGCCAGATGCTTCAGTTCCACAGAGAGTGATATCATGTCTGCAGGTTGTTATGTCAAACAATGTATCAAGTTCAGATATTCTCTTCTCTCTCTTTGCAGCCTTCACTCTGCCATTCACTAGGTCAATCATTTCATTCCACCTGACAAGAATCTTCCTGGCAATGGATCTCACTTGAATGATCACAGGAGGAGTGAACTTGGCATTGCTTTTGCGCCACTCTGCCAGTACCAGTGATGCCAAGTCCTTAGCCAAATGTTGCAGAGGGTACTGAGCTCTCTTCATATCATCCAGAAGCGGCTTCTCTTCTTGCTTGCCTGGACCCACCACATCACAGCTTTGAACCAGAACTTTTTCTGGTCTTTCGTCCTTGCTTAGCCATGGTGGCTACACAATCTTCACCAAGCTTTGTATCTGAAACATAGAAAATTATCACAGTGAAACTCTAGTAGCCTATAACAGCTGTTACAATAGTTTTGTTTGGTAAGAAACCGGTGTTACATTTGTACTACAGTGTGTGTCATGCAGAACTGTTTTGTACATAACCAGAAAACGAAAAAGTGGAAATTTGAACACTTAAACGTGATTTTTAGCAAAAGTTCAATAAAACAAACCTCTCCTAAAATTTAATTTTACATAGGAATACATACTGGCAATCTTGAAATTCGCGATTCAGTGAGCATGATACACCCTACTGCACAGGTTACCAAAATACTTTTCGTTTTTTCTGATGAGAGCGTGACAAGCTTTCGTAATGCTAAAGATGCAATGGACTATGTTGCGAGCTTAAGATGCATCAAAGAACATGTCCAGTGTGAAGTGAAATAGTTTATGTATACCGAAGAGAAGCAGCGACTCTGAATCATGAAGCTCATTGACGAATGGTACACCAAGAGTTATTACATGTTACATCTCACGGAGTACACACCTACTGTATGTCACAAAATGTAAACCTAGTGCTTATGGACAATTTAAAATATTTCTACCACAACATCCATGATGAGGTATCTAGTGAAATTATAGCTAAAGGTTTGATTGAATTGTTAATATAATTTACTGATGAATACTGTTTAACCCCCAAAGTGAGGCAGTATAGTACACACGCATATTTCTCGAATAGATCACCTCAGTGTTATTAAGTTTAAGATCATTTATTGTTTTATGTGTACATAACTGTTACTCGAGAAAGAAATATAATCTTTTTCTGTAATGACGAATCCATTTGTTCCTGAACAAGTTAAAAAGTCTTTGGTGCGCATCCCTGGCAGTGGGTACGATAAAACTTTGAAACCTATATTGCTTCATGTAAAACAGATAGAAAATTTCTCTAATCATTTGCCCAATATCATGGGGCGCAGTTTTAAATATTCATTTATACTGCCTATATGAGTCTAAGTCTTCATGTTGAAACATTTCCATATAGGAATTCGTATCACCACCGCACAGCAACAGATGCGATGCATGTTCTATCCCACAAGACTCGCTGAGTCAATCAGCGCGCCGTCCATCTCACAACCGCCTGGGACTTTTCGGTGAATCTTTGTGGTAATCGGACGTATCTAGATTTGCTTGTAAACAAAAAGTTCAAATTATTTATTACTGAAACCAGGGCAGTTGAGATTGATCCTGCATTCTGAAATTGTTTTTATAGCTAGTATAAGATCACTCCGGTGTTACCTGTACTTGTTTGTTGGAAGTTTCATTTTGACGCCAAATCATTGGTTGATAAATTAACTTTACTTTAAATAATTTACACTTTTTTTGGTGTGTGTGTATGTAGTTAATCTTTAAGCTTCGGTGTTCCACGCCTCCGAAGGGTTGACCTGGGCTTCATCACCGTGGCTTTATGTTTAACTATCTTTGCTTAATTATAATTATTAATATTACTGTTAATTATTATTTGCTGAAAGTTTTTTCGGTGATCTTTCGTGGTGATCGGACGTGTTGGCTGTGCTCTAGCGAATTGACTTTTGCGCTTTTGTATTCATATTATTATGTTTGCCTGTTTATTTATTGCTGTTTAGCTTTCGGTTATTATTTTATCTTTTGCTCATTTGCACTATTTGTGGTGTGTTGGGCCTCTTCACTGTCAAGCTTTACCTGTTTTTCTATTGTGAGGTTGGTAGTTGGGCTTAGGCTTTTGGCCTAGGCCCGACTTTTCTCTGCGCGGGTTAGCATGGGTGATAAGTTGAAAAACTGTACTTCTGCCAGCAAAAATCGTAAAAATCAGCATGACTAAAACAGCTCGACTGCACTTGATGGGGATCTAATGGATTTGAGTGAAGGTATCAGTCAGACAGAGAAAGCTGTTCGAGATTTTTCTATGGGGCTCATGTCTCCTGGTCAGGAAGATGCGTTCTTGTGTTCCACGAGTGACTCCTCATTGCCTACTACTAAGATTTCTCAACCTACTTTGACTGCTGATCATGTCTCTTACTTGTATGTGGTGGGTAAAGGCTCTACAACCCTCACCCGCCTAAACCCTTTTGGAATTAAAAAATCGATTGAATGTATTTGTGGTGGACCTGTAAGGTCTGTCACCTACTGCCGTTCCGGTAGCTTGCTAGTCCATACTTTCAATGCAGCTCATACTAGGGATCTTTTGAACGCAACTACTCTTCTTAATAATGTGCCAGTAGAAGTCTCAACTGCGAAAAATCTGAATACTACTCATGTGAAACAATTCTGGAGCATAAATGATACCCTGAGTACAGATGATCTGTTACTAGAAATGAAATTGGAGAATGTAATTGGCATTCGACGACTAAACAAGGGTAGTGATAAAACTCCTACTAGCCTTTTAGTCCTTACTTTTCGGGGTGCTACTAGTCCTGAGTATATTCACTGTGGCTCTCTCCGGTACCATGTTGACTCTTATTATCCTAACCCCTTGCAGTGTTTCCATTGCCTCCGTTTTGGACATGGTGTGCGTAATTGCACTAATAAAATTTCTTGTGTTAAGTGTGCCGAGTCTCATGATGCTCGATCCTGTCAGAAGGACTTGGCTTCATATACCTGTGTTAATTGTAAGGGATCACATTTTGGTTCTTCTAGAGTTTGCAGCCATTGGATACATGAGAAGGAGATTGTCAAAGTAAAGGTGGATAATCATGTTACATTTACTGAAGCCCGTAAGTTATATGCTGCTAAGATGGGTTCATGGTCATCTCAGTCTGTCTCTTATGCTGGGGTAGGTCGAGGGTCTCCTTCACCTTCAAGTAAGATACAGACTTCTGGATTGCCAGTAGCAGCTTCTGGTTCTATGTCTAATTCCCAGCCCATAGAAACCAAGTCTTGTGGTACACAATGTTCATTCTTTGATTTTAACCAACCCTCCTCAGACTCTGCTTTGTCACCAGATATAGAATCACTTCATAGTACAGATAGCGCTGGGTTAAAAGGAAAACTTGATTCCAGTAGTGATCGTCCTAGGTCAAAAGGCAGATTTACTGGGATGGCTCATCCCGTGGTCCCTCCTGTAGATGATACCTTACTTTGAAGGTGCTTATTGGAATTTAAGTCACTCATGGCTAAAAATACAGACTATGGCTCAAAAAATGTCTCAATTCTTTGCAAAGAATGGTCAAAAGCCTGCAGTTGATCCTCGGGATGGCTTCCGGATATTATTTAATAGCACAGATTAATTTTCATAGGCACTGTAGGCTTTTGCTTCCCCTTATCATTTTACAGCATGGCTTTATCCATCTTCCACTCGAATGTAAGGAGTTATAGGAGACAACTGCCTTTTATACAGCAGTTATTGTCATGGTATTCCCCTCTCATCATTGATTTTCAAGAAACTTGGCTGGATTTATACCATTTTGCAGGTGTCAAAAGTTACAGTGTGTTCCGGAAAGACAGGGGTCCCCATGGGGGTGGTGTCTTACTAGGGATCCACAGCTCCCTTCCTTTTACTCCAGTTCCTCTTGATATTGATATTGAAGCAGTTGCAGCAACAATCCACACCTCCTCTTTTGCTATTACAGTTTGTACTGTATATTTTCCTCCAGGTCCTCCATTCTCTACAGTTATATTACACAGACTGCTTTGCTTACTTCCTGTCCCTTTCCTTCTAATAGGAGACTTCAATGGTCATCACCCCCTATGGGGTTCCCCCTCCAGTGACCAGCGGGGCTCCACCATTGCAGATTTCATAGATGCCAATAATCTCTTTCTATTTAATGATGGTTCCCCTACATTCCTCCAGAGTTTCAGTGGGTCCTTCTCACATTTAGATCTATCACTTTCTACTATGGACTTGTCTCATGTGTTTGGATGGGAAGTTTTGAGTGATCCTTGTGATTCTGATCATCTTCCCATTCTTTTCACATCTCAGGTACTATCTGTGCATCTGTGGGCTCAAAACGCTCCCTATGGAAAATAACAGAGAAAGGTCTGCAAACTTTCATGCTGCTTTGTCTTTGCCACGTCCTGCAGACGATATCACTGTGGATGAAGACTACCATACATTAACTCGCACAATTCACCATGCAGCTCAAGCCCATTTCACTCTCACTTCCAGCACGTTTAATGCTAAATATCACGCAGTGTGGTGGAATGATTTGTGCTAGCGGGCTGTTAGAGTAAGAAAGATGGCTTATAGGTTATTTAAACCAAATCCTGTTTTACAGACGTAGATCCTGTACAAAAAGGCTAGAGCAATTGCTTGGCGTACAGTTGGATTATCCAAACGTTCTTCTTGGCATGCCTTTGTCAGTTCTACCTCTCATCAGACAACTGAGAGTGTGATCTGGAATAAAATTAAAAGACTGGAGAAAAAACCTCCTCACATCCTATTGTTTTGCGAGATGGCAGTAATGTCATTTTCCAGCCCCAGCTAGTTGGTAACTCCTTGGCTGCATACTTTGCATCTATCAGCAGTAAATCTCATTATATAGCGCAGTTCCTTTCTAGAGTAGCAAAGGCTGAACTCATCCCTATTGATTTTTCTACAAATGTATCACTCCATTATATTATTCCTTTTACTCTGTTGGAATTGGATATGGCCCTCTCTAAGCTAAAAATACCTCCCATGGGGAGGATATGAACGTATCCCTTCCTCACCAATCTTTCATTTTCTAACAGGCAAGTTTTATTGGCCCTTTATAACAAGGTTTGGATGACATGCTCTTTTCCACATGTTTGGACTTCTGCTTTGCTGGTGCCCATCCATAAGCCTTGCAAAGCTCGTACTGCTGCAAGCTCATATCGCCCCATGGCTTTGGCTAGCTGTCTGGGCAAAGTACTTGAAAGGATGGTGTTACATCGTTTTTACTCCATTCTATTTTTCAAACTGGACAGCTTTCAAAGTGGCTTTCACCCTTACTTTTCTACGATGGATAACCTGGTGAGGTTTGAGAGATCAATCAGAGAGTCTTTTCTTAGAAATGAGTATATTTTGGCAGTATTTCTTGACAGTGAGAATGCCTATGATACTGTCTGGCACTACGGTTTACTCTCTAAGTTGTATAATTTAGGGTTGCGGGGCAATCTATCCATGTTTATCCAAAACTTTTTGCAGCATAGACGCATACGAGTATCAATTGGATCCTCTCTTTCAGATGTTTATCATTTGAATGCTGGAGTTCCACAAGGTAGCATCATCAGCCCCCTTTTATTCAATGTCATGATTAATGACTTATTTCAGGGTAGGGACCCCGCTCTTAGTTATTCTCTGTATGCAGATGATGGAGCATTGTAGGTATCATTCATGTTGCTAAGGCCATTATGCAGAATGCTTTACACAGGATTACTAATTGGTCACATAATATTAGTTTGCACTTTTCTCCTTCCAAGTCTTCCTGTGTCAATTTTAGTAAGCGGACAGTTCCCCCTGAACTCATTCAACCTCTTGTCTTGCTGACTAGCCAGACCGAGGGGGCAGGTATGGCTGTGGATCTTCTGCTGAAGACCATGCTTTTGGTTTTAGAGGTGGATAGGCGGAAACCAAATGATGTCGCTCACCTCTCCAACCGATGGATGGCGAGCTGAATTTGTCGTTGGACGACGGGCAGTTCCTGCCCCGCGAACCATATCGCAAGATCGTCTGCGTAGATGGAGGAACGGACGGTGGGTGGAAGGGATTTTGCTACTGTGTTCATTACTAATGAAAAGCATATGACACTGAGGATACTTCCCTGTGGGATCCCGTCCTCTTGCTCAAAGATGTCAGAGAGGACAGAGCCCACCCGTACTTGAAAGGTCCGGGAGAAGAGGAATCCGCTAATGAAGGTCGGCAGGGCTCTGACGAAACCCAAATTTTGCAGTTCACCGAGGATGATACGTCGATGGGTGGTGTCCTAAGCCTTCTGGATGTCGAAGAAAGTGGACAGGACAAACTGTCCCCTATTGAAGGCGTTCTGTATATCCTGGCTGAGGAGTAGGAGGAGGTCTGTAGTGGAGCGAAACTGTCGAAAGCCAGACTGGGTGGCCGAGAGGGAGTCATTGTTTTCGAGGAGAAAGGAGAGTCGCGCGTCGATCATTTTCTCAAAGATTTTACAGGCACAGCATGTTAATGCGATTGGTCTATAATTAATGGGGTCAAGGGGGTCTTTTCCGGGTTTGGAGATTGGTATGACGTGGGCCACTTTCCACCGAGAGCGGAAAGTGCCCTCAATCAATATACGGTTGTAGAGATCTTGTAGGAACAGTAGCAGAGTAGGTTGGATGGGTTGGATCATACAGTAGGGGATGCCGTCCGGGCCAGGGGAAGGAGATTGTCTAGAGGCCAGTGCCGCCTGTAGTTCTCGCATGGTGAACAGCCGATTGTAGGAGTTGTCGAGGGATGGTGAACAGCTCTTGTTAGGGGCCAGAACGTGTGGGCTGTCTGTGGAGGAGACGGCAGCAAAGGTAGATGACAGAAGATTCACCACCGACCTAGGTTCACAGAGAAACACGTCATTAGTTCGGGGGACCGGGGGTCGGGAGGGGGCACGTCGTCTCTCGACACTCCGTACCTTCTTCCAGATGGTAACCGATGGTGTAGAGGAGGTGATACCTGATACAAACGGACGCCAGGAAGCTCGGCGCGCTTTCTTCATCGCACGGCGAGCAACGGCTCTGGCCCGCTGCATCTCTATGCGATGGGTAGGGGTTCGCGTACGATAAAATATAAAATCGTCGGGTAGCCTTCTTCTTGGCTCGAGTGGCCTCCGCGTACTCTGGGTTCCACCAGGGCATCCGTCGGGCTCGGGGGTAAGCAGAAGATCGTGGAATGCTGGTGCTTGCCGCTGCGACAACAGTCGCCTCAAACTACGCAATGCATTCCTCGGAGGATGAAAATTAGGCCGTCGTACAACGTGTGGAAGTGTTGTTCCGGAAAAGTGGCCGGTTAGCTCTGGCCGTTATCCACTTCTCCAGTACCCGAACGGTCTGGCCGTGCAGATTTAGTGTGACCAAACAGGGAAGTGGTCACTGCCGTGGTCATCCCAAAGCACTTGCCAGGTGAAATCCATGAGGCCGTCCGTCGAGATGAATGACAGATCGATACAGGACGAGGTGCATCTGGTGGCGTGGTAGTGTGTGGGAGAGCCGTCGTTGAAACACTCGAAGGAGAGTTCAGCCACAAGGGCCATCAGGGTCGGAGCCACACAAGTGGAGGGCGTATCACCCCACAGGGGGTGGCGACTATTGAAATCGCCCAAGAGTAGGAAGGGTCTGGGGAGCTGTTGAACAACCTCAACCAGGTCATCGTGGGAAACTTGGGAGTGAGGGGGGGAGGTAGATCGAGCAGACTCTGTATTTCTGTAAGGGAGATCTGATAGAGAAGTTGTGAAAGGGGATCGTACGGTGGACGAGGATGGCAGCACAACTTCGTGGGCAGGTAGAAGACGGAGAGGTAGTGCTAGACTATCCGGTTGGGCAGGGCATTGGTCTGGTCTCCAGAGCTCCTGGATACAGACACATACCGGACGAGCAGAGTCAATCAGGGAATTGAGGCCTTCTTAATTTGCGAAGATTCCCCTACAGTTCCATTGTAGGATCGTCGCTTTTGGGGGGTCCATTGTTTGACGAGGGAGAAGTGGAGAGGGTGAAGGTGCTAGGGAGTTAGATTGTGGAGAGAGATCTAGGTTCATGATGGCGGGGGGTAAGTCTGGGGCCTGTCAGGTCACTTGGTTTTCACCAAGGAGGGAATCGGCTGCCCTGCAAACCCCTTCGGGGACTGTGGGGCCGAGTCGACCGAACGGGACTGGAGGCGTGGACCGCGGCAGCCCGGGGACCGTCGCGGGCTCAGAGGGTGAGGAGTCTCTATGCAGGGTTCAGTGGACATGCAACGGGGGAGGGTTCCGGTGTCCGTATCGGCACCTCCCTGTTTGTCTGCGGTTTCTCGGGACACCCGGGATGACGACAAGGGGTACCAGTAAAACCGGGCGGGTGGGAGAGAGGACAATGTCTGGGTGGCCGATGAAGGAAGAGCAGGAGGTATGAGAGGGGCCGGTTCAATGAGGGTAGAGGGGGATGAGCCCGGGTGTTCCCGTGGTAGGGTGGAGAAGATGTCACCAGGGGTTAAGGGAGAGATCCATGAGGCTCGGGGGTGCGGCCGAAGGTACTCTGGTCACATCATGTAGCCGTGCCAGTGCCGAGTGCGAGGGTGAGAGGGTCATCTTAGGCGAGGTTAAGGGTGTAGGTGCTCGAGTTCTTTTTTTTTATTTAGGAGAAGAGAGAGAGGCTTATTGGATGGTCGGTGAGTCCGGAGACTCACTCCGGCGTCTCCGCCTCGTTGATTTAGCCCGGGCGCTAGGTTTGGGTGTGTTCTCAGAGTGCGGTGAGAGCGGGGTTCCTGGGAGACGGGAACCGAAATTCCCGATTCCAGAGTTCTGAGAAGTTTGTAACTTTGGAGATTCATGGTGGGGGGGGTATGGTAGGGGGACAGGTGGTTGCCGGGTCCGGTGTGGGGCCCGATCGGGAAGGGGGATTAGTAGTCGATGGCGGTTTGAGTGGCGGATCCGGACGGCGAGCCGAGGGAACTGAGCCGAGGGCTGCAGCATAAGAGACCCCCGGCCTCACCTCCCGACTCCGCACTCTGTCTCGCGCCTCTCGGAGGCTTATGAAGTCCGCCACCCGCAGGGCTCGGACCTCCTTCTCAAACTTAAAAACGATACATTCGCGAGACGAAGAAGGATGTGTGCCGGCGCAGTTTGAACATTTAGGCGAGTTGGGACATCGTTCTGGGTGGGCGATATCCCCGCAATGTACGCACAGTTGTTGTGCCTGTCGGCATAATAAACTGACGTTCCCAAACTTATTGCACTTAAAGCAACGGGTGGGGTCTGGAGTGTATGGGCGGGCCGATATATATATATATATATATATGATACATTCTGAGTTCATTCCCATATATATATATATATATATATATAATATATATATATATATATATATATATATATATAATGTAAAAACCTCCTGCACAGAGGGAGGTGAGTAACGAACCCATTTTCTGTGTCTGGGATAGGTTATATACAATTTTCTACTATTTTTTAGGTATTTCTTAAAGGTATATGTAAAAACCTCCTGCACAGAGGGAGGTGAGTAACGAACTCATTTTTTGTGTCTGGGATAGGTTATATACAATTTTCTACTATTTTTTAGGTATTTCTTAAAGTTATAACACTTATATATATATATATATATATATATATATATATATATATATATATAAACAAAGAACCACAGAGAAAAGGAAAAGGAAACACGAAGTCCGAGCGCTTTCGTGATATCACGAAAGCACTCGGACTTCGTGTTTCCGTTTCCTTTTCCCTGTGGTTCTTTGCTTATTAAAAAGATCACGTGCTGCTTTGTGATTTCTTTGCATATATATATATATATATATATATGCGATGGTGTTAATTATATCAACGCTGTAATATCAGTTCTGGGTTAGCTAGGATAATATTAATTTTTCTACTCTTTTTGTTTAGGTTAGGTTAGGTTAGGTTTGGTTTGGTTACCCTTAAATTCTTTCTTAGATTCTTGTCAAACTTTATCACCCTACCCCACTTTGTAATTTACCCTTTTCCCTTCTTTCCCATTCTTCCCACTTCCCCACTTTCCCTTCACCTCTACCCCTTCTCTCCCTTTCTCCTTCCCCTACTCCCGCTTCCCACACTGGGCAATTTTTACATCATACTACTAGTACTCACAAGCCGATACAGAAAACGAGACAAAATGAGACAACTACAATCCCTGAAACTCAACTCTCTGGATAGAGGACTCAAGCTGTACACAGTAATATACATATGGAAAATACTGTAGTCGAGAGTTTTGTCCCTAACTTTAGACTTTAAATAAAAACAAAATAACTCCATTAAATTATTGGTTTGTAATTATATATATATATATATATATATATATATATATATATATATATATATATATATATATATAATAAGCAAACAACCAGAGGGAAAAGGAAAAGGAAACACGAAGTCCGAGCGCTTTCGTGATATATTCACATCATCATGGAGAAACAAAAAATAGACGGAGATTACAAAGTAAATGAGCTAAATACACAAGCAAAAAAATTCCCAATCGGCAACTCAAATTAAAGACCATAAAACCATCTAAAGATTTTTTCAATAGATAACAATCTGTAGGCTGCTAAATTACAAAATATAAAAGAACTATATAGATGAAATTAGACAAAGAACCAGTACAAAGAGCAAAAATGATTATAACGGTTATTAGAACTAGTATTTCATTATAGCAGGCAATTAAGTGGCAAGAATTTAATGAAAACAAAGGGAATGGTGCCATCGTCTTACAGAATATTCCAAAATTTCTAGTCTGAAAAAATTGTTTTCCTAATAGCCAACCAGTTGAAAAGTCCAATAAACCACCCAGCACCCAAAGATTATATACGAAAGACATATTACAATTAAAATGGACACATAAGAATGTTAACAGTTCTTAAAATATTGCGTTCAAAAATTTAGATGTAATTAAGAATTCATTAAGAACTCCCCTTTAAGTGAACAGGGTTGTGTATATAAAATCCCATGCACAATATGTAATAAATTTTACATTGGCCAAACTGGTAAGACCCTTGAGTTACGTATTAAGCAGCATCAATACAGTATAAGAAGTGGCCAGGAATCTAACGCCATTTTCATTCACGTAAGAGATACTAATCATCCTATTGACTGGAAAAATGCTTCCAAATTAAGGTTTAGTAAATCTATTTTTAGCAGAAATATACTTGAATCAAGTGTGATCAAGAATAATGCGGACTTGGTCCTTAATATTAGCCCTGGGCTGTATAAATTAGACTCTTGCATTGTTAGAAAGTTGGCGAAGGGCCTATTGTTTTCTTGACCGCATTCTTGCCCCTTAACGGTTTGCCGTGGCTAAATAAATAAATATTATTTTAAGAACTGTTATCATTCTTATGTGTCCATTTTAATTGTAATATTTCTTTCGTATATAATCTTTGGGTGCTGGGTGGTTTATTGGACTTTTCAACTGGTTGGCTATTGGGAACACAATTTTTTCAGACTGTTTGTAGAAATTTTGGAATATTCTGTAAGACGATGGCACCATTCCCTTTGTTTTCATTAAATTCTTGCCACTTAATTGCCTGCTTTAATTAAATACTAGTTCTAATAACCGTCATAATAATTTTTGTTCTCTGTACTGGTTTTTTGTCTAATTTCATCTATATAGTTCTTTTATATTTAGTAATTTAGCAGCCTACAGATTTTTTGCTTGTGTATTTAACTCATTTACTTTGTAATCTCCGTCTATTTTTTGTTTCTCCTTGATGATGTGAATATATCACGAAAGCGCTCGGACTTCGTGTTTCCTTTTCCTTTTCCCTGTGGTTGTTTGCTTATTAATAAGATCACGTGTTATTCTGTGATTTTAGTGCATATATATATATATATATATATAATATATATATATATATATATATACCGTATTTCCCGCCGTATAACGCGCACTTTTTTTTCCCCAAAAATACTCGAAAAATCACCCTGCGTTAAAATTAACTCGTTAAAATTGTACATGTAAAGTGAGGGAGGAGGTATATTTTTTCCTAAATTTTTATTTTCCTATATTTTCTCTTCAAAATAATTTTCTCTTCAAAATTAGGGTGCGCGTTATACGCCGGGAAATACGGTATATATATATATATATGTATATATGTATATATGTTACCCCTCCGTCTATGGCCTTGGTCGGTTCGAAGTTGACGGGGGTTCTCGTTAGGTGGCAGCAACGGATTTGTTACTCTGGAGTAGCTAGTACCGTATAGGGAATCGCAGTAGTTTCTTCTTAGGTCTAGACTGCTAAGCTAGAGGAAGCCATATTTTTCTTTTAAACCGCGTATTGCCAGATCTGATGTGTATATATATGTTACCCCTCCGTCTATGGCCTTGGTCGGTTCGAAGTTGACGGGGGTTCTGGTTAGGTGGCAGCAACGGATTTGTTACTCTGGAGTAGCTGGTACCGTATAGGGAATCGCAGTAGTTTCTTCTTAGGTCTAGACTGCTAAGCTAGAGGAAGCCATATTTTTCTTTTAAACCGCGTATTGGCAGATATGATATCATGACCTGCCGAGTTAACTAAAATTGGAAATTGAAATATGCCTTCCCATCATGAATTAAAAACAAACATGCACATGAGCAAAAATTAAATGCTTAAGATTCAAAATTAAACGTTAAGCAGGACATGACTTCATCTTTTACAACGAAGAGAGAATGTTTACAGGGAATGAACAAGATTACATTATTAAACTAAATCTGAAAAAATGATCAAGTAGTTTAAAAAGAAATAATTCACCAATAATAAAATAGAAAGCAAATAAAAAATTTATCCAAACTCGCGTCAGCAAAATCACTATGTAAAACACGTACGAACAAGGCAACAAAATAAAATAAAAAAAATTAATAAGAAGTTTAAATTACTAAAACCAAATAAAAGTACTAACCAAAAATAAAGACTTCGTTGCCTTGTTCGTATGTGTTTTACATAGTGTTTTTGCATTGTTCTAGATTGCCTGATGATGGAGGAAGTTTTCTTTCCGAAACTGTTGTTGTACAATAAATTATGATGTTTTACCAAGTGTTGGTTTTATTTATTCTTCTACAAGGACAAAGCTATTGCAACTCTATCTATCTATATCTTTCTATCTATATCTTTCTATCTATCTATATCTTTCTATCTTTCTATCTATCTATATCTTT